>CM019042.1:25251239-25268125 GCA_009664405.1 Drosophila bifasciata | reverse complement strand
CAAAATGAAAACGGAGCCATTAAATCAGAAAAAAACTCTATTGATAAAAATCTGAAGAAACATTCAATTTTCATTAATGCCCTATCGTGGAAAAAAAAACTATCAACATCGCATAATAAAAGAAAAAATCGACAACAAAAATAAATGTGCAAACCTTCCCACAGCATGCTTTAAGTCACAGTTTTTAGAGTCCACTTTCGCATCATCGTCTGATAAGAACCGAAACATCCAACTACAATGCAATCGAATAGAAGAGCATAATCAACCGAACTACAATCAACCTCAGGATAAACAGGAAGATTTAGGAACGGGAACAGCCAAATCTCAGAATCTTCTAAAGTCAAGGACTCTATTAAAGTTAATAAAAAAAATTCAATATGTAATCACAATAAATTGATTCAGAAACAGCCCTTGACGCTAACTCTGCCTCAGCAAATGCAACCATCTTCAATACAGTTCAAGAACAATAATCAGATTCCTCGAAAACTGTAATTCAGGTAAATACTTCGACTTTTTATAGCCATGCGCATTTTATATCTATGTTCATTGCTGAGACCTCGCTTGAAGCGCAATAGAAACTTATATATATCTTAAACTAGCGGGCCTGGGCCACGAGGGTATAAATATTCAATACCAATATTCTATTCCTGTTTCTCTCATCTTCTGTTGATCGTTTGTAATTTCGTCTTACGTTACGCATATGGTTGATTCGTGTTTTTCTACCCGTACTCGAAGAGTAATAGAGTATATATGTACATATTGTATTCGTTGTAAAAGTGGATGTTTGTAACACACAGAAGGAAGCGTTTCCGACCCCATAAAGTATAAATATTATTGATCAGCATCAATAGCCGAGTCGATATAGCCATGTCTGTCCTGTCTTGTTTGTCGCTCAATGCTCGGCCACTATAAAGGCTAGAGCAGCCAAATTTTGTTTTCAGAGTGATGTGATATCTCACTCCTACAGGTGTCTTTAACATTCTGCCCCGTCCACTTCCGCCCCCACAAAGAAAGCACATTTGTGGCGTCCCTCAATATGGAATATAACAGAAAACGGAAAATGTAAAATCATAGAGAAAGCCCATAGTTATCAAAGGATCCAATCTAAATCAAATCGGGTCATAAGTATAGCATCTTTCCGCTCGCTCTTTCTCAAACGCCAACACGTCTGCTTTGCCCATTTATCCAGATGGGCGCCTCGATCTAAGAGACTATTAAAACTAGAGCAAAACCAAACTTTCATTCCAAACTCCTGTTACCATTTCAATACAAGTGAATTTCAAAAATTTCGCCCAGCCCCTTTCGCCACCCCAAAAGATTAAAGTCCACAATTTTGAAGGACCATATCTACCAGATTCCCGAATTTGGTTCAAGTCGGATCATTATTATAGCGGCAATGATAATTTTCAACACCTATCCCTCCTCCCCAGAAAAACGAAAGGAACGTTTTTCAGTCGCAGGGGCGCGACTCTTCTTTTATACCCGTACTCAGTCGGTATATATGTATATATATTCTACATTATTATCTACATCCCTTCTCACAACGAAACGTAATTCCAACTCGGACTCCGCAGGAGCCCGCTAAACGAGGAAATGCAGAATGTCTTAGCAATAGACAGAAAGAAGGGGGAGGGGGTTAAAAACTGAAAACAAAATTTCATAATTACGGATATATAATAATAATTTGAATTTTCTATCAGATTCTGCAATTTAATAGATATGGTCATTCTCTAAAATACTCAATTTTCATTTTCTTGTTTTTAAAAATGTGGACGGCCCAACCTTTGTGGGGCGGGAGATGACGGGGCTAAATTTTTAAAAATTTGTAACAGGATGCTTTACCATGAGTCAAATCAAAATTTTGGTTGTTCTAACTCTTAGTCTCTGAGACTAGGTGAAAATCAAGACGGACAGACAGGCGGAGACGAACTTATATCGTTTCGGCTTTTTGTGCTGATCATACAGTATATATATATACCACAATTATAATATACCCCTTACTTTCTTCAGTACGCGTATAAAAATATAGCCTGTTGTGGACACCCCTGAAAAATCTGTTTAAAATTGAAAAAAGAATATGAAAGGATATCACCACAAGTAGGAACGACTACATACATTGAATTAAATAAAGTTAGCGACGCTCAATTTCTCTGATAATCGTCAGATAGAGCCTGTAGTTGCGCTTAGTGGATGGTTTGTCTAGTGTTGCCTATCTTCTACGCTTTTTCTGGGGAGAAACAGATGCCTGCATATTTTTGTAGCTTATCAGGTTTCCTAGCAGATTTTTCCTTCAAATAAACAATGCATGCAGGAAAAGTAAGTTCCATGCTTTCCATCAGCCTTCTAACACGATTCAAAAGGCTTCTTTGGTTTAGTTGCTTTGTATAGGAGCAATTTCTTCCAAAAAGATGGTCAGGTGGTTTTGACTGTAACGGTGATGAAGTTCGATGTTGAAGGTATGTTATGTCGAGTGTCGGTGTTATGTTGTGGCGATTGCAACCTACTGACTGCTTACATCTGATCCTCTGCATCAACACGAAGCTTCTGCTATAGGTAGTCAGTTTGAATAAAGTCAGAGTCTCTGAAGATGCCTGGATCGAATAGAGAGATACCAGAAGCTCTGAAGCCGGATTTATTGATTTTCGGTGTCACCATATCAAAAAAAGCTTACAAAACAATGTGACGAATTTCCAGCACCTAGAACTGAGTTGATAGTTGATTTTTTAAATAAAACGAAAAGAACGTTTTATGTTGTGAACGCGACTCTACTTTGATACCCGTACTCAGTCAGCACACATGTGATTTATGTGGAATTTTCAAAATGTTTTATCAGTTTTTTTTTTAACATTTTTTGCTACATTGTCATCTACATTTACATCTTTACATCACTTCTCACAACAACACACGTACCCCGCACGAGGCAGAATGTCTGAGCAATGTGTGAGCGGAGAGAGAATCTGTAGCGACTATCATCCGCATAAAAATGACTTACGTTGCATGCGGAAGGGAAATCTCTGCTGAAAATTCATTTCATCATTGTGGCTACAAAATGATCCGATCTGAACAAATTCGGGAATCTGGTAGATATTTTCATTCTCTACGAAACTGCAAACTTTTGTTTTCTCTATCTTCAATTTTGTGGACTTTTTGTGATGGCGGAAGGGGCGGGGCGAAATTTTGAAATACACTTGTCTTGGTTCGGTATCACTCAGGAGTCTAAACAGAAAGTTTGGTTGCCTAGCTCTTATAGTCTCTGAGATCAAGGCGTTCATTTTATTTTTGAAAAACCAAATCGACTCGTTTTTGTGTGAGTGCGAGCGAGGGGAGCGAAGTTTTTCGGATGGTTTTCTCTATTGTGGCTATATTAATGATCCGATTTGATTCAGATTGGAACTTGATAGAATGGTCTATCTCTCTGATTCTGCATTTTTCGTTTTCTGCTATCTTTAAATTGTGGACGCCACAGATGTGCGCTTTTTGTGGTGGCGGAAGAGGGCGGGGCGAAATTTTAAAAAATTTTTATTAGTGAGATATAACATCAGTCTGGAAAAAATTTGGATTTACTCTAGCTCTTTATAGTCTCCGAGCAATGGGCGACAAACAAGACGAACAGACAGCAAATACAACAAATACAATAAACCGTGTTACTCTTCGAGTACGGGTATAAAAATCTTTTTTTCCCATCTAATTCTTACTGGTTTAGCATTGTAAAAAATCATATTATCCAGTTTTCGACCAAAGTTCGACCAAAGGGAAAGTTCATAGTCATTAGATATAAACAAAATCATGGTGCCCAAAACCGGTATCAGGACATGAGTTGTAGCCATTTCTTACAAAAGACAACAAATATTAAGCTATGCATAAATTGGTGTGAAAAACGAAGATAAATCACAAAACTACACTAACAACACTGAAAGGAAAACGAAATAATACGAGAAGGGAACGGTGAGTTGCAGTAACCGCGACACTACTTTTGAACCCGTACTTAGTCAGTTTATATGTGGGCTTCTGAATTATGAGGTATTTTTATTATATTTTATCAGTTTTATATTGTCCATTTGTTGCTACGTCTGTCATCTACATCACTTTTCATCATAACACGCCGTTCCATTTTCGTTTTAACGTACACTGCTCGAGGCAGAGTGTGTGAGCGAAGAGAGAATCTGTAACGGCTTTTATCATTTTTTCATCACTGTGGCTAAAATACTGATCCGATGTGAACCATTATCGGAAAATCTGGTAGATATGGTAGATATATATATCATTGATCAGCATCAATAGCCGAGTCGATATAGCTATGTCTGTCTGTCTATCCAGTCCGTCTGGCCGTATTTGTTAGCGCCCAGTGTTAAGTGATTATCAGTGCAAGGGCAAACCACATTTTTTGTTACAGATTCATGTGATATCTCACTGCTGCAAGTGTAAAGGACCGCTCTGTGGCGTCCACAAATTTAAAGATAGAAGAAAATGGAAAACGCAGAATCATAGGGAAAGATCATAGTCAAAGTCCATAGAAATCGAACTGGATAGACCCAAATTGGGATCAGGTCGGATCATTAATTTAGCCACAACCATTTGGAGAATCATCGTTTCCCTTCGCTCTCTCTCTCAAACACCAACGCATCTGCTTTGCCCATTCATCCAGATGGGCGCCTCGATCTAAGAGACTGTTAAAGCTTGAGCAACCAAACTTTTTAACAAGCTAGCTCCTTTGATATCACTTCAATACAAGTGTATTAACAAATTTCTCGCCGCCCTCTTCCGCCCCACGCAAAGGCGAAAACGAAAAAAGAAAATTTGTTGGCTAAATTTTTCGACGACGACCGATTCAGGGATGATAAACGTATGGAAACGGAAAAAAAGTGCAAGCGTTTTGCACACCAGTATCACAAACTATACAGGACATATGTAGATGTGGCACTTCATACAACGTAATGGTCGCTCTCGAGTTTGCTGCAAGCTTAAAAAAGAGCTAAAAACAACGCCAAACATGCAAAGATACAAAAGAAAATACTCACTACTGGAAAGGTATGCTTTCATTAGTTATTTAAGAGGAGGGAGGGAATCAGTGGTGGGTTTTATATGGTAGAACGAATTATAATCAGAGCATAAGATCCGAAACGGTTCATGGACAAAGGAATAACATTTCTGGAGGATCTAATAGGAATCGTGAGATTTATGCGTCCCGACAAGTCAGGGCTGTCAATGTTTAGAAGAAAATGGATGGGTTATTCAATGCAATCTATGAGAGTAAGAAGGAAGTCTCACACGTTCATCCCAGTTGAGGCCACGCAGAGCAAAAAGTAAACAGTTTTTCTGGACTGATTCTATACTATGGCTATACTATAGCTATATACTGAGCACACCACCATTCACAAGAACCGTACTCTAAAAATCGGTTGAACAAGCAAAATAGAGTCTTCGTTATAAAGGGGTCATCAAATTCCTTTGACCACCTCTTTATATACTCACGCACTACCACAGCCTTATTTACAATGGTACAAATCTGTTCAGAAAAACTTTAACTTCGGGTCTAGTTTAACACCAAAATTATTATTCAATGTAATTATCTCAAGAGAACCACCGCAGAGGGTGTAAAGTAGCCAAAAAGGGCTGGAGCGATGAAATGTCATTACTTTACATTTCGAGGCATTAACTTTCAGTCGAATAGGTCAGATGTTCTTATACTGGACGCAGAGTTTAACATCATCCGCATACATGAGTACTCGAGAGTTTGTAAATACTGCATGCAGGTCATTAATAAAGGGTGTGAAAAATTGGGGGGCCTAGATGGCTGCCCTGTGGTACTCAAGAAGTAACCTGATCAGGTGAAGAAAAGGAGTTTTGAGGAGGACTCTTTGACACCTACAGCAAAGGTAGCTGGAAATCCATTTCAAAGGATTGGGTGGAAACCCTAAAAGGTCAAGTTTTTTGTGCTAGAAGAGAATGGTCGGCTCCGAAACAAAGCACAGATGGAGCAATCGACCTAAGGAATTTTTCACCTGGTTGACTTAAGACAAGGACAGGTATAGCAAGCCGTCAATAAAGTCATGTCGTGACATGGGCACAAGGTTATTAGACCAAATAGTGCCTGGCAAATTAAAGTCACCCATAATTATAATATGGTCTTTATCTGATAGCGAAGAAGAAACAGTTTTAAGGCGGACAGGTGCTGTTCGTATATAGAGATATCGGAAGACGGTGGAATGTACGAGCAAGTAACGAAAATAGAAAAGACTGGAAGAATCAGTTTAATGCACAGGAATTCAAGCACATGTTGAACCTGGAATATGAAATGTTCCGAAGTGAAGTTTGAGTCAAATGCAACGAGGCCCACTCCTCCAGGTTGGTATTGTGTACAGATCTGCTAAAACCTCGGAACTAAGGATTTCCGGTTTTAACAAGGTTTTAATAAACACAATAATATGGGACAAAAATGTAAAACTCTCCAGATAAAGAGTGATGAGCTTACTACGTAAGCCTCTAGAATTCTGGTAAGAAACTAAAAAAGAGAGGAAGCTATTTTTTTTGGATGGGTAGAAGTTGAGCGGGAAGATGAATATGAAGCACTGGTCTAATTAGCGGGGAGAGTTATGGGGGGCCTATTCTTCTTTTTAGCCTTGTACTCCTTCACAACCAAGTATTCCGGATAAGATTGGCAGTACAAATGGTTTCGAAAATGAGATGGGGAGACGCTTATCTTAAAACGAGAAAGAACGTACGGAGCCGCTGTGAACGCGACTCTATTTTTTATACCCGTACTCAGTCAGTACAGATGTGATTTATGTGGAATTTTCAAATGTTGAATCAGTTTTTACATTTTACATTTTACATTTGTTTGCTGCATCTGTCATCTACATCTACATCAGTTCTCACAACAACACACGTACACTGCACGAGGCAGAGTCTGTGAGCGTGAGTGTGAGTGTGAGAGCCGCTTTTGCCATGAACCCTAATAGAAATGTATATTTTTTTTCGCGGGGGAAACCCCGCAAGAGGACTCGCTGCTGAAAATTTATTTCATCATTGTGGCTACAGTAATGATCCGATCTGAACCAAATTCGGGATTCTGGTAGATATGGTCATTTTCTACGATACTGCATTTTTGGTTTTTTCCTATATTCAAAATTGTGGATTTTCGTTTTTTGGCGGAGTGGAAGGGGGCGGTGCGAAATTTTGAGATACACTTGTTCATGTTTGGTATCACAGGAGTCTTGGCAGAAAGTTTGGTTGCTCTAGCTTTTATAGTCTCTGAGATCCAGGCGTTCATTTGTACGAAAATCAAATCGCCTCGATTTTGTGTGTGAGTGCGAAAGAGAGGGAGCGAAGTTTTTCGTATGTTTTTTCTCTATTGTGGCTTCTGTTATCTATTAAATTTTGGACGCCACAGATGTGCGCCCTTTTTGGGGGCGGAAGTGGGCGGTGCGAAAATTAAAACATTTTTCTAGGAGTTAGATATAAAATCAGTATGGAAAAAAAATGTAATTGCTCTATCTCTTTTAGCCTTCGAGCAATGGGCGACAAACAAGACGGACAGACAGACAGACAGACAGACGGACAGACGGACGAACGAACAGGGCTATATCGACTCGGCCATTGATGCTGATCAAGAATATATATATACTTTATGGGGTCGGAAACGCTCCTTCTGTGTGTTACACACATCCACTTTTACCACAAATACAATATACCCTTTTACCCGTAGTATAAAAAAATGCAAAAAAAAACTGCTCAAGCAGAATTTGTGATTGAGGGAGAAAATCAGTAGCGGCTTCATTGCTGAAGGGGCGCCGGTATTCAGATATAGTCATTCTTTACGATACTGCATTTTCCGTTTTATAATTTCTTAAAAATTGTAAATTTCGTCTATTTTGGGAGCGGAATAAAAATTTTTGAAATACATTTGTATTAAAGTGATATCACAGGAGTTTGTATAGAAAGTTTGGTTGCTCTTGCTTGTTGTAATTTGTTGGAAACGGTTGCCTTGTGGCCTATATTTTAGGAACACTTGGTCAAAAGTTAACTTTTGTGGATAGAAATACAATTTGGTTTTGAAATTTAAGTGAGACCCGCTGTAATTTTGCTATCTTGTGATAAATAGTTATACTAGAAAAGAGTTTGATTAAGTTAAGCTAAGCCTGCGCTTAGCCGAACATTCACTAATCATCATTTTGTATCGTAAGTAAAATAGATTATGCATTTATTTTCAGGCATCTACTTCAGAATTGCTTAAGTGCTTAGGAATTTTTCTACATTGTCGCTGCCAAAAGACTTAGTAACTTCGATGCTGGCGATGCTGTTATGTGGCTAAGAGCAGTTGATCGTAGTTTATTGCTGCAAGGATGGCAGGTAAGATGACCCTGAGTATTACAGATCCGTAAAGTAGTAGGTATATATTTATGAAGTAGACATCGACAGAGAAACATCTATTTGTATTTCCGTCTGTCTATTTCTGTAAAAAGTTAGTACCTCAAAGGATTTTACCAACTAAAAAAAATTGTACTAGTTGGCAAACCCAGATTAGGATTCTTTTTTGATCAAAGCTAAGATACTGAGAATTATTCTTTGAACTATGTATAGTTTACTAAAAGTTAAGTGAAAGAAAAATTAAGACGAGAAAGAACGTACGGAGTTGCTGTGAGCGCGACTTTACTTTTAAACCCGTACTCAGCAGTACACATGTGATTTATGTGGAATTTTCAAGTGTTTTATCAGATTTTACATTTTACGTTTTTTTTGCTACATCTGAAATGTACATCTACATTACTTCTCACAACACACACGTACACTGCACGAGGCAGAATGTGTGAGCAGTGTGTGAGCGAGAGAGAGAATCTGTAGCGACTATCATCCCCATAAATGACTTACGCTGCATGGGGGCGGAAAAATAGCTTCATAAAATTAATTTTATCATTGTGGCTATAATAATGATACGATCTGAACCAGATTCGGGAATCTGGTAGATATGGTAATTCTCTACGATACCGAATTTTTTTCGTTTTTCCTATCTTCAAAATTGTGGACTTTATATTTTTTGGGGCGGAAGGGGCGTGGCGAAATTTTGAGATAAACTTTCACGCTGAAGTGATATCACAAGAGTCTGGACAAAGTTTGGTTGCTCTAGCTTTTATAGTCTCTGAGATCGAGGCGATCATTTGTACGAAAAACTAAATCGCCTCGTTTTTGTGTGAGTGCGAGCGAGAGGGAACCATGTTTTTTCGAACTGGGTTTCTCTATTTCGGCTATTATAATGATCCGATTCGTGCCCTTAAAGGTATATGGTCTATCTCTATGATTCTGCATTTTTCGTTTTCTGCTATCTTCAAAATTGTGGACGCCACAGATGTGCGTCCTTTTTGGTGGTGGAAGGGGGCGAGGCGAAATTTTGAAACACATTTCTAGAAGTGATCTATCACATTAGTCTGGAAAAATTGTTTGGTTGCTGTAGCTCTTTTAGTCTCCGAGCAATGGGCGAGAAACAAGACGGACAGACAGACAGACGGACGGACGAACATGGCTATATCGACTCGGCTATTGATGCTGATCAAGAATATATATACTTTTATTGGGTCAGAAAGTATTGCTTCTTTATGTTACACACATCCACTTTTACAACAAATACAATATAACCTTTTTACGCTTTCAAAACGCTTTCCAAGACAATTAGCAGCAGAAACTGTGTGGTGGAAATGATGGTTATCCACCTTATCGCCGGCGATCCACCGACGACAACGGAGGGATAACAATAGTCAAAGTGAATGAGCAGGACATTGAAGTTGATAATCGTTGGGTTGTTTCGTTATCGCCGTTACTCTCCAAAAATTTTAAGAACTTAAATGTTGAAGATTGCCATTCCGAAAAATTAATCAAATATATCTGCAAGTACGTGAACAAATGTCGTGACATGGCTGTTTTCGGAGTTGTTGCCGAAAATTTAAACGTCGAGATCATTTATTTTCAAATGGGACGATATGTCACTAGTAATGAGGTTATGTGCAGTATTTTTATACCCGTACTCGAAGGTAAAGGGTATATTGTATTTATTGGTAAAAGTGGATGTGTGTAACACACACAAAGAAGCGTTTCCGACCCCATAAAGTATAATTATTCTTGATGAGCATCAATAGCCGAGTCGATATAGCCATGTCTGTCCGTCCGTCCGTCCGTCCGTCCGTCTGTCCGTCCGTCAGGTTTGTGGCAAACTGCTCGGAGGCTATAAGAGCTAGACAAACCAAATTCGCTTGCCGGACTGATATGATATCCCACTCAAACAACCGTGTTTCGGAATTTCGCCACGCTCACTTCCGCCCCCACAAAGACCGCATATCAGTGGCGTCCACAATTTTAAAGATGGAGCATCTGGATCTTAGAGACTATAAGAGCTAGAGTAACCAAACTTTCTGTCCAAACTCCTGTGATACCACTTCAGTGTATTTAAAATTTCTCAACGCCCCTCTTCCGTTCTCAGCAAAAGATGAAAGTCCACAATTTTTTTAAGACAGAAGAAAAACGAAAAAAATGCAGCGTCGTAGAGAATGACCATACATATCAGATTCCTACATCTGCTTCAGATAGGATCATTATTATACTGTAGATGTAGATGAGAAGTACAGCCAAAAAATTTATAATGTAAAAACTGATAAAACATTTTAAAATTCCACATAAATCGTACCAACTGAGTACGGGTATAAAAGTAGTGTCGCGTAAACAGCGACGCCCCACGTTCTTTCTCGTTTCATTTCCAATACATGAAAGACACCCCACTGTTGTTTACTTGGCCGCACATCTAGAAAATGGTCAAAGGGTGTACTTTACAACGATAAACTTATTACGAGCTGAGAGGCAGCCATCGACAACATTGACCAGCTTCTTTGCAATGCGGAAGAATGATGACTTTGCTAGAACACTGCTTTATTCCGAAAATGCCCCGGAATCTTATTAATGGATTATTAATATTAATGGAATCAATGATTAAAGAAATTTCAACAACAGAAAGAAGGACAGCCAGATCCAAATTACCCACAAGTATTTTCCATCGATACAATAGGATGTCTTTACACAGTCCTTCCCAGCCAAGACTAGTGATTTTATTTGCGTTTACTGCGAAAAAAAACCCCACGACTGAAACCAAGTAAAAAGAATTGTAAGTACTATGAGATATTTTGGAAGTTCTGGAAGTTATAAGCATTCACGTGGATAAGTTTAAACAATCACTGGGTATGAGGAAGCTTTCCACATGGTGCCGCGTTTGCTCGCAATCGACCACAATGGAAGGATGCAGATATGGGGGAAAAATCCATTACGAAATGAGGTAGGTGAGGGCACCCTGTTCTCTGGATTTAGTCTGTAATGAATGTTTATCTAAAAACATGTTTTTTGTACAGCGAACCTATTGTTAACTTTTCATAGGACGCTAGAAAACCAATCATATCAACAACATTTTGCGAATACCGGAGCACCTAATATGTAATTTTCCCAAAAATTTGAGAAAACAGCCAATGTCCAGCTTAGTTTAGATTATTTAAGTGATCTACAGAGATATTGCCAGTGGGGAGGGTTATACCTGAACGGAGCCTCGGCATCTAATACATAGTACTAGTATATACAGCAGGGAACTCGTTGAACATCGTTAAAAATATGGCATGGAGAAATTTTTAAAGACACTTGCTATGAAGTGGTAGCACAGGATTTTGGACAGAAAGTTTCACTGCTCTAGTTCTCTGAGATTCAGGCGTTATCTGGACGAATGGGCAAAAGCAGTCGCGTTGGCGTGTGAGAGAGCGAGAGGGTTTCTCTATTGTCGCTATACTAATGCTCCGATCCGTTTCAAATTTGGGCATCTGATAGATTTGGGCTTTGTCTACGGTTCTTTTATCATCAAAATTGTGGATGCCACTGATATGCGCCCTTTGTTGGGGCGGAAGGGAGCGGGGAAAATTTTTGCAATACACTTGTGGGAGTCAGATATCACATCAGTTTTGAAAGAAAGCTTTGTTTCTCCAGCTTTTTTAGTCTCCGGGCACTGGGCGACAACCAAGACGGACAGACGATGGATTCAAGGACGGAAAGACGAACATGGCTATATCGACTCGGCTATTGATGCTGATACTTGCCAAAAATACAATATTTCGTTTTTATTTTTTCGAATACGGGTATAAACAATTTTTTTACTGATTCTATATGGTCTGAAGGCATCATTCAAAAAGAGCCGGAGTAAAAAGGGACGGATAAGAAAGTCTATGTTGAATGGATTTTGAGGAGATGTGAGGTTGTGCGGCGGCATAGGCTTGAGGACTCTCTAAACTATCGGAGAATTCCGGATACAACGAATGCGCGGAGAAATTGCTGGGTGTAGGAGAAATGGTGTCAATGCGTTGGGATTCGGCAAAGGGGAAAGAAAAACCCTACGAGAGCAGCGGTATAATGGGATCCGTCCTGCTGAGTTTTGGCCCATTACCTAACACGGTCATGAGATCATGTCACCACCTTGATCCCGTTGCGAGGATGGTGGAGAGGCGGATAGAAGCCGATAGAAGTACAATTGTGGGAAATAAAACGTTACTACGAGAGTGAACCAAAGTGCAGAGATAACGGAAGGATACGGACAAAGGATCAAGAACATTTTTCGTTCACTTTCGTAGTGACTTAACGTGTTTTTGTTTTTCAGTTCGCATTTTCCTTCTATTATGCATAACCTTCCGGTGTGTTTTTTTTCAAAATAAACTCCCATTTTAATATATGACTGAAATTTGGCCCTTAGCGGTGGCTGCATTTCTAATAAGTGAGAAAACACAACTTATTTAATAATATTGTCTTGTTTTTGTGTTGTTGCTTTTCGTAACATTACATAACATACTTTATCAAAGCTATTGTCGTCAATCACTTTCTTTCTCTCTCTCTGTCTTTTTTTACCAAATCCTAAATAACTTTTCTTACTTAAACTGTTGCTGCAACCACTATTCTCGGTCCCTTTAAGTATTTTTCTTGCTCAGTGGGATGATTGCTATTTGTTTTAAACTTTTTTTTTTTCATTAACACTCATTATCAGCCGAGTGTCTCTTGCTGCCTCTGCGATAGCATAGTGCACGCAAACTGCAATTCCCGCGGAGTAGAACCGTCTTTAAGTTCGTGTACGTAGAGTCCGCACCCACATTCCTTAACTATTCATCCCGCTCCGACCCCACCAGTTACTGTACGTCCTGGACCACCGGATATTGCCATCACAGGTATGGCACGAACAAAACTTGTGGTAGTACCACCAAAGCGGCAAGGTTTTGTCCCACTGTTTGCCCTTGACCTTACATCTATCTAATGATTTAACTCCTTTTATTCAAAGCAAAATAAAAGCCGATGGTTAACAGGTGGAGAAATTTAATTCGTTTTAATGCCAGGGAGAAAGAAAATAAGATAATAATAAAGATAATCATCTCCTCAACTAATTTTGACAAATTTTTGCCCGAACAACTTGGTTGTATCCTAAACAGTAACTGCTGTCCATCAGCCGAGCACCAAACGGCAGTACATCCGCCGAGCACCAAACGGCAGTCCATCCGTTCGGTACCTATACGACACCTAAGCTAGAAAACAATACAAGAACCACCACACGACACTATAAACACGAAGAACCATATAAGAACACAATTAAAATAATTAAAAACATCAAAACTCAACCACCCAAGTGTCATCATTTCTTCGCCGAGCGCGAACACGAATAACGTAACCCAAAAGATATTACCGCACACCGATACTCCGGTGTCAGCGTTTTCCTCGCCAAGTGCGATTACAAAATTACCCGCACGGTAACCCAACTCTACGCCAGCTCCACTTTCGGTCTCACGGCCGAGCCCTCGCCTTAGAGTCCCAGCAAATCTACAGAAATTTCTTGTAGAAAAACCCTGTACAGACTGAGCCTACCTCAGCCTGAGATAGGTTTTCATTACAAATTGGCGCCGAGCAGGGGAGTTTCTGGCAACTTTAAGGAAATTTCAAAGCCGTAATTTTGGCAACTTTTAAAGAGGAAACTTGAAGGGGGAAAAAAAAAACCTTAACACAAGGCTACGTGGATTAAAGACCCACGGCCACCGAGAAAGAGTAAAAGAGCTAACCGCAGAACACAATTCCGATACAAAACCAAATCCGCACACCAACCCGAAATCCAGTCGCGAGTGCCACCGGGAAAGTATACGCAGTGACCAAGTGCTAAAACGGTGAAAAGTGCCCAAAACAACGCAGAGGGAAAACTCAGTCCAGTCACCATGGAAACCTACGAAGACGACTCAAGCAGTGAGCCGGCGGCCTTCGCCAAGGAATTCCGGATTTGACAACGAAGGAACTGTCGAAGAGTTGCGCAAGAACTTTGCCATACTAGTCGCCGGACCACTCCCGCCGAGTCCCTGGACTCGCCTGGCAGAGCTTGAGAGACAATACGCAAGACCAGCAGGACGCTCCTGGTCCCCGCTGCCCACTACTCCAGGACCATCAGGCACCGGAAGATGGGACCCCCAAAGCCGGCTTGCACGTCCCCGCAGCCCCAGAGCCAGTGTTCACAGCCGCCGATCTTCCAAGGCCGCCCACTATGGAAACCTCCCGTTCGCCCACACAGAGAATTGTACCGCACCCATAATCGGGCCCGACTATAACCACGTCGCACGCACGGTGGAACGCATCCGCGGATGGGGCATCCAGTTCAACGGAGAAGATGACCCAGTATCGTTTCTGGAACTACTCGAAGAACGCGCACGCGCCTATGGAATGGACACCAACCAGTTGCCTCGGAGCATGGCCGAACTACTCACCGACCGAGCCAGGGCAGTTCCTGGCCATTTTTCCGGCAGGAGTTTCTGACGTGTTTTCTGCCGCCAAGGTATTTCGAACAATTGGACGACCATATCCGTGGCCGCAAGCAAGCGGTGGGAGAACCATTCAAAGACTATCTCATCGAGATACGACTACTCATGCACCATGCCGAGTACGACCTAGACACGGAGCTTTACCGGATCTACGACAACGCCCTGCCAGGACTCCAGCTTTACGTGCGACTAGACGAATTGAAAAACTTGTCACAGCTAACCCGATTAGCGGCAGAGTACGAGCTTATTCACGAGAGGAAACACGCAACGACCCCCGCACCCATGCGAAGCCCACCAAGAGACACCAGGCCGGCAAGGCACCCAGAACGCAGAGAAAGTGAGTCCTACCGTACCCCCTTTCGGAGACCCCAGTGGGATTCAGCAGACCCACCGCGCAGACAGTCATCGAATCAAACCAGCACAACGAACCAAGGCGTCGCCCATCGAATGATCACCACTCCCATTGCCAACCCACGCGCAGCCTGTCGCCGATGTGGTCAAGCTGGACACGACGCCTACGACTGCACCAACGCTTCGATCCTATTCTGCTGGGAATGTGGAAAGCGCGGCACTCGGACCGTCGACTGCTGCCGCCGAGCCACGTCGGGGAAACGACACGCGTCCTCGACTGACACGGGATCAGCCGAGAACGACGCCTCCCCAGACCCGCGACTAAGCAACCCACTACACGTGAACGACGGCCGAATAGTGGCGATAGTGACAATAGGAGGACAAACAACGGAGGCCACCATCGACACCGGGGCATCCCAAAGTTTCGTCAGCGACAACCTGGCCCGACAACTAAACAACAACTCCAACCTGCAAGATACATGCGTCCGCATACGCCTGGCTGACGGCTCAGTCAGAGATCACACAAGTTCTACTGGCGCACATCAAGCTGGATCAACGAGAGGTTCAAAATCCCTCCTGGTCCTACCAAACATGCTGGAGCAAGTTATAGTCGGCATGGACTTCCTATGTGCTATCGAAACGACGATCAATGCGGCACCACGCTGCTAAAGCTACAAGAAAGCCACCTCACGTACAAATCCACAACCTCAGCAACAAGAAATCTAGGTCAACCACCGCTAATACACGTCCCCGACCTACCACAAAGAACACGGCACCCAATACCGCAACGAAGAATGCGACCCCGAAACCAACCACAAGGAGCTCACCCACGAGACAAGCCCCAACGAACTTGAACCCGCTCAACACAGGAAGTCCAGGTCCAAGTTCAGCCACCGCGCACCCATGCACCCTACCCTCAACGGAGAAGGTGAACCCACGGACACCCTTAGAGACGACAACCATCCCCGAACAACGACAACGACAACGGCAGCAACAGTGCAACAACCAAACTACGAGGGAAACAGCCACGCAAGTCCCTTGCTGGTCGGGTCCAATCATCGAACTAATCTCCACAGAACCTCTCCACCCGGAACCGGAATCTAGCCCGATGACTCCCCGAAACACCGACCGCAGCGCTGTCGTACCCACGGCCGACGCCACCCCGATCTTCGCCAGCCCACTGGAGTACCTTCTGCGTACTGACGTGCCCACTTGCGCCATGCACCACGCCATGCCTAATACCACGTCCGAAATCAAACAAACAAGTCGTTGCTGCGAAAACTGAGTCGTCACTGAGACCCGCCTGGCCATACATCGATCTGGAGGCATTACAACCCAGGTATACCGCCAGACCCACGAAACTACGCCACGCCAACCAGTTGCCTCGGAGCATGGCCGAACTACTCACCGACCGAGCCAGTCGCTGGTACCGTACCAGTCAACTACAGGGCAGTTCCTGGGCATATTTCCGGCAGGAGTTTCTGACGTGTTTTCTGCCGCCAAGGTATTTCGAACAATTGGACGACCATATCCGTGGCCGCAAGCAAGCGGTGGGAGAACCATTCAAGACTATCTCATCGAGATACGACTACTCATGCACCATGCCGAGTACGACCTAGACACGGAGCTTTTACCGGATCTACGACAACGCCCTGCCAGGACTCAGCTATACGTGCGACTAGACGA
>CM019042.1:25230299-25250939 GCA_009664405.1 Drosophila bifasciata | reverse complement strand
TAATGGCCTCCGCTAGATGGCGTGGTAAAAAGCTCAGCTTGCACTATAAACTATCTATTATAAATTTTTGGCTTAGCATAGTTCAGGCTGAATTTTAATATTTAAAATTTTTCATCAAAGAACAAGCGCACTACAGTGTTGAAATCTCTTTCAAGTAAACGAACATACAAGTATGCCCACGAACAGCTGCGTGCGATGCCTGATGAGGTAGATGCAGATGAATGCGAGAGATCGCCGACTGGGGCACTCGTAGGTACCATGGACTCTAATTGAATCATTTACAAGGCTAAGTGGGTCCAGAGGACCGTGACGCAGAGTGTGCGTGTGAGCGTTACAATATGTGCAGCAAGAGCCTCAGAATGTAAAAAGTGATGTAGAGGCATTGTGGAAGAGAGAGAGAGATGTGGTACGAAGATGAGAAAATTTCAAAGAGAAGAAAAAATGAAAAGTAGTGTGGCAAAAGTGTGTTCGATAAATTGAGTGTAAAAAAAAAAAAAAAAAAAAGTGAAGCAGGGCAAAAGGGACGCCATTGTAATTCAATAAAAATTTGATTTTATGATTATTCTATTGATTTTGATTTTCACTTTTATAATGGAAGGTAATGTTTTAGTTCATGGTTGGTTAAAACAAAACAAAAAACAGAAGACAAAATAATAAATTAAAATTACTGTCATTTTGAGTTACGTTAAGAAACACGGCACGCGAATAACATTCTGTTAAACTGACTGGGCATCACTGGGAGTGGAACTCAAGTGAGCATGGCGCCGGAGTGTTTTCTGTATGTAGAGTGATTGCAAAAGATGATGGTTATGCGAAATGATGAAATAGAAGAAGTGAGAGAGTGAGGACGATGGCCTGAGAGTCAGTCGGTTTTTGAGTACGCACCAGAAAACATCACTCGGGCGACTTGCTGTGCTTAAGAAGTTAACAGAAAATGGAGGAAGAAGACAACGGTGCGTCTCCGACGCCACCACATTTTGTTCCGACATATGCATTTTTTCTAGCGTCCAGTGGTGTGACCAGAAGGTATGCACTGTATTTCATTACGGTTACACTGCTCCAGATATTGTCGCCAATGGAAGTGAGGGAGACATAAATGCCTTCTCACACACAAGGCTTGGAAAGCGTTGTTGTCAGAAACCTGAAGTTTCCTGACTACAATGTAATAAATGAAAAGAAACGGAACTCCATGTTTCATTGTTTGGAGATAATGCAAAACCTGGCTGTGGACGAGCGTATTTTCCACTACCTACCATATCAGTCTGGAAAAAAACATTTGGTTGCTCTAGCTCTTGGCCCCTCCGGGTAATGGGCGACAAATAAGACGGACAGATAGACGGGCAGACGGGCAGACTAATAGTATATGTACTTTACAGGCTCGGAAATTATTCCTTCTCTATGTAACACACATCCACTTTTACCACAAATACAATATACCCATTTTAATCTTCAGTACGGGTATAAAAAGAGGTGTAGTATAAATATACATCATTAAACAATTGGATATAAATAAGTATAACTTAGACTACTGTACCACTGCTACCACGCTCCGGTTCTATGAAGCAGTGGGATCGCGGGCTTGATCCGTCACCTGCCGTAACTGTACACACCAGTGGAAGTGCGACTATACTCTCCTCGTGAGGGCGGCTGGTAACAGGTATGACGGTCAGGTCTCTGCCAAGGATGCTGGCTAATTGTAGTCGGGCGGAGAGAAAGAAACTCTCAGTTGCGTTCTCAACCGGGTGCCGTGACCCATAGATCCGGAAGAAGTGAGAGATACACTTCGCTCCTCACCAGGGGAAGGTATGCCCGACATAGTATACATTCGAATTCGTACTGGGAGAAGTCGCTATGTATAGCTTCCTATCTAGGGCGTTAATTGGCGCATTGTACCAGGTGTATGTGGTAACACATTATACACCGTGGTTGCAATCCCTTTCTCTGTGGAACCGCCACGTTAAATAAATCTGAGGGAATCAGAATTGTCTTGTCTTGTAAATTACCCCAATCCTAGGTGTAACAGCATGCGCTGATGGATGCGTGGCCGAGGGGGCCACGGATACCTGCCGACCTCAACTTAAATCACTCGTACGCGGGCTATGCCTCAACTTACCCCTTCCGCCTACTCGTGGGACCAATGCCTAAATTACCTAATATTACAAAACAAACCGCAAAGGGCTCGGTACTCACACTAAAGTACCGGAGGGACAAGACCATCCCTCTACATCAACGCCTGGGAACCAGGTCCAAAAAGACGGGAAGGAGACTAAGTCGGTCCACCGTCTTCCAGCAGGATCCGATGCGAGGAGGGCCGATATGCCAATCGGGCTCATCCACGTCGGGGGCACCGGGGTCAAACCGGTCATCGAGGTGGGCTGCCAAGCAGAGTGTTATCGCGGCTGGTAGCGCCTCGTGACCGGGAAAAAATCCGTCAACCTCGGCAGGCGGCGGCGGGTCTGTAGGCCCGCGGGTAAGCCGTCCTACAAGGACCGAAGGCGTGCTGCATTCATATTGGTTAATGGGGATCCGGAGTATATGGCATCGGCGAAGGGGATGGAGCAGAGGCTGTGGGACAGCTCAATCATCCCAAACTTCCAGCCAACCAAAGCCGGAAAGGGAGCAGCCAAGCCCCCGAACAAGCGGCAACGCTCGGCGGAAGACAACGCCACACAGCCAGGCCAAGCCCAGCAAGCCAAGCGGGCGAAGACGCACCTGACCAACAGGTCTTTTGCGGAGTGGCAAGGGGCAAAACACTAATTGACGTCCTGGACAGGGGGCGCCAAGGATGGTTATGTTCCCCGCGACAAGTGGCATCTGGTGGAGGCAGAGCTCTGGATCGCTTTCTGGATTAACTTTCCGAGAACGGTGGACCCCCGTCCAAATGTGAGGACGCCGGGAGGCATCAGGGCACGGTGAAAGCCATCGCCTGCCAAGATGCACGCTCGGCGGCCCTCTACATGAAGGCGGTGGCGGCGCTCGAAGAAGTTTATCCCGAGCCAAACTGGACAGTACGCTGGGAAGACGTCCCAAGCAGACCGAGGGCCCGAGCGTGGGGGTCGGTCAAACCTGCAGAACCTGAAAAAAATGCTCAAGGTTCTACAGGTCTGCAACCCCCCGCCTTCCTACAGCCGATTGGAAGGTGGCCAAGGTCGAGGGAGGTCGCAGGACAGAGGCGACACATATCCTCGTCTGAACGAGGAGTCGCTAGCGCTTCTTGGAGTCGTCTGGATACCATGGACTACGGTTACCGTAAAGGTGACTATAGTCCCTACAAAACGCTCTCCACTCGAAGGATGAAAAAAGCCAGGTCAACCAGAACCTCGGCTTGAAGTCCCGGAAGCGGGGAAAGCCAACCCGAGGCGTCGGACGTAGCGTCGGATATCGAACGATATCCAAGATCGCTACCTCTCCGACGCAACGTGTGAGGTCTCGGACATCGGCGTCGGGGAGGACGGCGACTCCCCGAACCTGGACGTCGACACCCGATGGTGGAGGCGAGGTCTCAGGAATGTCCCAAGTTACTCCTGCAGATAAACCTCCACCATTGTAGGCAACATGCGCTGCCTTCACATGCTCCCTCCTAGCCAAGGGTCTGGCCGACATAGTCCTCATTCAGGAACCTGGATCCTATAAACAGGGTCTCCGGTTTGAGGACTCCCTGACTATACGCTTTATACTTAGCTGACTCCCCAGGTAAAATACGCACCTGCATTTTTGCAAAAAAGAGAACTGCACTTATTTTGCTCCCAAATTTCAGCAATGAAGATCACACGGCGGTGAGCCTCGAAGGCCAGAGCGCTCACTCCGCATCTGCTCGGCCTTACATGGGTCACGACCAGCCAGACCCGCACTCACATTTCGCCCTTGAGGGGCGCTCAAACCGTAGACTGCGAGGCCAAAACATCGTCCAGGCCAGTGGGATGCGACGCCAACGCTCACCACAGTCAGTGGGAAGCACCGACACAAACGAACGGGGGTGAGTTCCTTTTTTAACTACTTACTGACCACACAGATGGTCATCTTAAACCGTGGGGATGATCCCACTTTCATTATTAAGAATCGCAAGGAGGTCCTCGACCTTACGCTTGCCTCTCATACGCTGCTGGATAACATAGTATCCTGGAGGTCCTTGAAGAACACTCCTTCTCCGGACCACAGGTACGTGGAAACTGTCTTTACGTTCACCATACCGAGACCAGCCCAGTTCCGTAACCTCCGGAGGACTCGCTGGACTCGCTATGTGGACTTTCTTAGCCAAACTCTCCTGAGACACCACCTAGGAAGGATATCTCAGGGGGTGACCACGACTCGTCTGGTAAAGGTTTTTACCGACGCCTGCAACGCAGCGCTTGACAAAACCTGCCCGCGGAAAACCATAGGTCGGAAGAAACCGGCATGGTGGACTCCGACGCTGGGAGAAAGGTCGGCGATCCTCACGGAGACTTTTAACAAAGCGAAAGCTCTTAACGTTGAACAGAACTGGACCGAATACAAGGCAAGTCTGTCAACCTATAATAAGAACTCAGGAAAGCCAAACGCGCGTCGTGGCGCCAGTTCTGCACCGAAATCGAGAGTAACTCCGAAGCCTCGCGCTTACGCAAAACCTCTCGAAATCAACACCAACAGGGGGTATTTGAGGAAAGGCCGACCAATCATGGACGACATCCAGTTCCGAGTCGCTAAGCCTCCTTCTTAGTACAAATTTCCTAGGATGCGCTGTGAACAGACCAACCTACGGAGCGCATCCCTATAATGTCCCAGGCTTAATTCTGAACCTGCTAAGTCAGGAGAATATATCCTGGGCAATAAAAACTTCAAGCCCTACAAATCCGCGGGACCAGACGGCATCATCCTGCCCAGCTGATCCAAGCCGGACAAAGAGCCATAAATTGGCTCAAACGGTTTACGAGGGGATTTTCTCCACGGACAAATCCCGAAGACATGGCTTCGAGCCAAAGTTGTCTTCATACCCAAGGCAGGCAAGCCCTCGCACACTGCCCCTAAAAATTTCAGACCAATAAGCCTGTCGTCGGTCTTCCTCCTGAAGGCGATTGAACAGCTTTTAAGTCTGCATCTCAGATCACGACCATATCGCCGAATCAAATCTCTGATTCTCAGCATGCCTATCGGAGGGAAGATCCACCGAAACGGCCCTACGACCTTCTCACATCGATCATCGAATCGTCACTCCAGGCAAATGGGTATGAGCAGTAGCCTTCGCTTTACATAGAAGGGTCTTTCAATAACATCATCCTGTCCGCCATCACGAGACTCTGACTGACCTGGGGTTGACTCCCGGACGGTGAGTCTCATCGATCCAGATGCTGCAATGCAGGACCGTTGAGCATCACTGGGGACGTCAACGTCTACCAAACTCTGTCAACAGATACCCGCAGGGCGGGACAGTCGCCCCTCCTATGGAACGTAGCAGTTAATGTACTGCTGCGGGAGATAGAAGGTGGCGGATGCTAATCGTGGTGGCGTATGCGGATGACGTCTAGATATAGCATTCTCTGGGAAGTTTCCACAGACCCTATGCGAGTGCATGACAAGCACTCTCACAAAACTGTCAGAATGGGCGGCAAATGTGGGCTAAAAATGCTAAAATCTCTAGACGGAACTTGTATTATTCCACCAGGAAATACAAGTGTCCAACACTTACCACCGGAACTAAAAGTAGAGCCGCTAGTTTTCAACAGCCAAACCAAATACCTTGTCCTTTTTTTCGATAGGAAGCTCGACTGGAAGCTGAGCATAGGGAGGGGTGGAAGAAGGCCACATAAGCCCTCTACACCTGCAGAAAAACCATCGGTCTAAAAGTGGGGCATGACCCCCGTGCATGAGCGATATGGCTGAGACAACTAATCCGGAAAAAATCTACGGGGTAGTGGTCTGGTGGCCAGCCCTGGAAAAGAAACTTGTCTTGACAAACTCACAAGGTCCAACACATGCAGAATCTATGCATAAAGGGGCATTCTTCACACTACCCAAGTATTTAGTATTCGATACCATGTTGTACCTTCTACCTGTAGAACTTATGGGGAAAAAAGTTGCAACACTCTCCGCCCTTAGAATAGAGGGAATCCAACCTGTGGAAAACCACCACGGTTGGCCATTCGGAGAATACTAATAAAACTCCCGAGAACTTCCAGAGGACAGACTACTGCATCCCAAATTTGCCTCTCGACGCCTTTCCAGGTATCCATCCCACACAGGGGATGACTGGGAGAGGGGCGAACCTGGCCTGCGAACGCGATCCACTTCTACACTGATGGCTCAAAATTAGATGGCCGCGTGGGAGGGGCGTCTTCTGCGACGAGCTCAACATCAGTCTCTGCTTCAGACTTCCGGACCACTGTAGCGTTTTCCAGGCAATAACGTTCTGGGACTTAACAAGTTGGGCGTGTTCGATCTTAAAACACCAGTGTAGCTGTTTCCAACGAAATAAGTACATGGGCATAACTGCAGAGGCTTTTCGACGTTGCTTCAAATGAACATACTAATAATTCATCTCAATTCATTTCACCAACATACGGAAAATTCAGTGTTGATAATCGCTGCGAGTTTCAGTTGTTTAACAATAAAACAGCAACATTATGTCAGGTAACCCACACGAAATTGACATGGTTTGGTTTTAAACTCAACACCTAAATAAATGGATATTCGCAACACACAACACACTGGAACTTTGGAAACCTGGTATGCAAAAGGATCTCCTTTAACCATAAAACTGAAAGGGGGCGTTTCCGCATCGCCCTGGATGCAGTACTCGTACTACAGAAATAAGTACCATCACTTTTAGCACAACAACAAATGAAAAACAAAGTCAAACATATATCCGATTTATCGTAAGTGTGTCCAAAAATCATCTGCGCCACCAAACCTGCCACTATACAACCAAAATAAGGGATACAGACTTCCAAGAACATAATAATCTTCACCAGCAACTAATAACAGATCGATCGTCAAAACTTGTCGTGCGAACTCATATGCGTGCAGCATCATCAAATTCCTGCTTTTGCTGCCCCTAGCGATACAACTTGTATTAATCATCATTAGCACATTCTCCTAAAATTCGAGGCAATCAAATAGCACCCTGAAAGAACCGCGCGGACATCATCACCTTTCTCATGCCACGCCGTTTTTCCACACCAATTTAACAGCCGGGAGAATGTTCAGTCGCAGATAGACCTAAAAAGAAAAAGACTTAACACTGTCACATACATATCCATGTCATTAATATTTTTTAAATGGGAAAAACAGAATGTGTGCACTATCCTTTAGAAAATTAACAATAGCTTGTCAACGAGATGATGTATTATGTAAATGCACCGGATACGATCCCCCGCATATACAAGCACGAAAACCATTTCTAAAAATACATACTCGCACCTGTTCACAAATTACAATACCTTATTGTTCATACAATAAGATTACCACTCTTAGCTATATAACCAGATGCATTTGTTCAATAAAATTAGTATCAAGAATCCAAAAATCCTAGTACAACATACTGTCTGTACTCATCTTCCATAGACAATCATCAGAGGCTGTCGCCGTGTATTCGAACTTCAACTTTTGCTCTTCACAAGAAACCCACTCCGCAGTCCAACTGGTTCTAGTGCTGGATTTAAACTGTAGTCTAAAATATACGGTTTTACATATACCGTATGCATTCCATACAAACAATTACACATTAACACAATTTTTTTTAAATAATAGGCAATGGTCCACATAATGTAATTCTACTGGTTGGGATAATGATTTTTATGGTTTTTAAATTGGGGATAATCTGGTACTCATTGAAAATGAGATGGCTCAAAGGGGGCCTAGCTGAGGCCACGGATGGGTCGCAATATGCGAAAAAAGAACGGCCTACTGGGTAGGTTAAACAAGATAAGCGGGCATTCAAAAGGGAATTCAACTCAGTTGGAGTCTGAGGGAGATATACCGAAAATAAGCAATCGCGGACAGCCAGCGGGTGTTCGCGACATATTTTGCTGCAACGATGCGCTTGTGGTGCCTACTTAGTTTAAGTAGCTCGCACACATCCCTTCCATTACACTACCTACATCCCAACCTTCCAAAACCTCACACCGGGCCGGACTAAAGAGTGTCATACGAACCGTGCCGAGTAAGCCTGGCTGGGGGCCCGGTATAAAACTTACATGTCGTGAACGGTTTGCTCAAAGGGACTTGGCTGCCCCCTGTTCTAAGTAAGCTTTATCCGGGCAACGCAGATCTCTGCCCGGACGGACCTTGTGCATCTCGTGGGATCAGAATGGAAGAATTTAAAACAAAAATCAACAACAAAACCCAGGTATGGCACTGGTATTGATAGAACAACAATGCATTCCTGCGGCTGCTCTGCCTGCTAGTAACGATTCTAGGGTGCTCCCCAACTTCGGCGAGTAGGCGCCGAGTATGAACCCCCAACCAAAAAAGGCAGCGCTCGCAAGGAGACTCACGGGTTTGGACAGTTTAACGCTCCTCAAGTGCTGCCGAATGGTCATTCGCGCAGATTGCCAACTGAGATGAGAAAATCCCAGAATTCGGAGCCGGCCCCCACCAGTCTGAAAGGACATGGGGTGGAGTACCAGGGCAAAATAAAAATGCGCCTGTGAATTTGACATCCGTCCAGCTCTATAAAGCAGCGGTAGCTCAAGTCAGTGAGGTCTACCAATGGGCGAAGCTGGTCGCTGTTGACTGGGCATGTGCCCCCTAGACCCAGGGCGAAGAGTGTAAGTGCCTGCCTTCTTCTAGGAGCCAGACCGCATCCTAAAGATGTTGCAGAGATGCAACCCACTGCTTCCGTCCTCGGACTGGAAGGTGGTGAAGGTGGAGAGGACGACTGGCCCCAGTAACCAAGCGGTGGTTAACTATGATTAACAAGGGAGTCACTGAGGCAGGACGCTGCCTCGGATATCCCTTTACCGACTGCGAGCTGGGTAGCGGGCTGGACGGCTTGTTGGGACACCACCATGCTCATGCAAGACTTCGAGGCCATGTATCCGGAAGGACGACGATATCGTCGACGACACCGACGCCGATGTTACAGTGGTGGAGAAACCTGATGATGTCACTACGGGTGCTTCAAATCAATCTCCACCACTGTAAAGCAGCAGCAGCTGCTCTAATACTCCCTTGGATAAGAGCGGATCAGATGTAGTCTAATCCAGGGCCTTGGGTAGTAGGGACACAAACGTCTGTGGATTAGCGACGAAGAAGTATAAGCTAATCGCTGCTCACAACGAATGTAAAATTCGCACCTGTATACTTGCTAGAAGGCACCTTAACATCTTTCTGCTCCTAACTATAGCAACACGACAACGGGCAGTTAGCCTAGACACACCTGAGGCTGGTGTCGTCCTACCATTCGCACGAGGAAAGCGATCCTCCAGGTGAACTGACACGTGCGCTAACCAACTGTGAACAAAAAATTTCGGACATAGGCTTTTTAATAGGTTGCGATGCCATCGCTCACACACAACAATGGTCATTAGCTCGGACACAAATGCGAGGGAGTCAATGGTATTTTGCTTTATCCTTGATAAATCAGGGTAATCGGGGTAATGACCCCAACATTCATTATAAAAGAACCGACAGGAGGTCATTTGACCTCACTCTGAGTGTCTCAAAAATGTCAGGGCTTAATCGAGAGCTGAAAAGTCAAACGACCATTCCTTCTCGACCACTGGTACATTGAGACAAAACAGCATGAAACCAAAACCAACTGGGGCTACATTTTCCCAGGAAAGCCAACTTGGATAGATATAGTTGAAAAATGGAGGAAAATACCATCCTGCAGCACCACGGTGCCCAGACACTCAAAGATGACTTAAATCGGAGGAGTGGACACATTTACTGAAGCATGCAACAAGTCCTTCTGGCCGCATGCCCCGCAGCAAAACCAAAATAATCGACGTCAACCCCCATGGTGGTCAAAACAAATAGATATCCTACGTAAATGAGGCAGGGCTCTCTTCAACAGAAGCGCCAAACGCCAACGAGGAGAGCTTACTGGGATTGACTACAAACAGAGGATAGCCCTCTTCAAAAACACGAAAGGCAAAAAGAGCCTCGTGGCAAAAATTTTTGGCCAGAAATAAAAACGTCACGTTTGACAGCAAGGCTTCGTATGATCCTCTCAAATCTACCACCTGGGTGGGATACCTTAAAAGTGAGAACGATGGTACGTGGACTAGCTCCGAATGAGCAGTCCCTACACATCTTACTAGACACTGGTCCCCGGGTGCACAATCATTGAGCCGACCTATTCGCCTATAGAGGGCTCGGTCACCTAGATGGCACACATCCAGTCGAAACAAGAACATCAGCTGGGCAGTAAAAAGCTTCAACCCTTTTAAATCACCAGGTCTTGGCATGATTATCCCAGCCTAATTACAAATTCAGGAAACATGGCAACCAACTGCTTCAAAGTATATTTTCCAAGATACTCATAGTAGGGGAAAATTCTGACGCATGGCTTAAGGCAACGATTGTCTTAATTCCAAAGCGGAAAAAGCATCGCTCTCAACGCAAAAAGACTTCAGACCAATCAGTCTGTCGTCCTTTCTCCTCAAAAACATTTGAGGGTTAGTCGGACTACATCTAAGGACTACGATAAAAGTACTGCTTTTTATGTATAGTGCCAGCATACGCGGCTGAAGTTGCTATAATATTCTCGGAAAAATTCCCTCAAGCACTCTGCGACCTATGTCTGCAAAGCACGCGAAACTTTCAGATTGGACAAAATCGCGCGGACTGGGAGTAAATCCCTTGAAAACGGAACTTGTATTTTTTCACGTACCCACCAGATAGCTTAACGAATGCAGGCTATCCTTCAGCTATAGTGAAGGTTACCTGGGGTTGCTAGTTGACAGCAAGCTCAACTGGAACCAAAACTTCAAAGGAAAGAGTGAAAGAAATACTACGATAGACTTCTACACCTGCAAGAACCATTGGTCTACAGTGGGGCATTTGTTTCTATAGTCCAATGGATATATCTAGCAATACTTAGACCAAACTACTCTACGGGCTATACGGTGTGGTATTTGGCCCTATCAAAAAGTCCATCACCAAAAGCAGCTAATCAAGGTACAAGAACTGCTCACTCTTTGCATCAGTGGAGCACTTCTCACCACACCGAATGATGCGCTAAACGCTTTTCCTGTGCCTCCAGAGTCCTGACATTTGCAGGTAAGGCTCAGGCACTCATGCCAACAATTCGTCTTAGAGACTTTGACCAATGGGTACCGCAAAATGTGGGACACTCATCCATTCTAATCGACAACAACAACGTCCCAACAAAACGGACTACTATTTCCGAAGATACTGAAACTCAGAGTTGAAATAAATATCCCTCATCGTGATAGCTGGCAAAAACTCGGGTCGTGATGAAGCCATTCAAATCTTCACGGGATGGCTCTAAAAATGGACAACACAGTAGGAGGAGGTATCTACTCCGAAACAACTAAACATAAATACTCCTTCCAGGCTTCCGGATCACTGCGATCTTCCAAGCCCGAAGTCACAGCGATCTAAGGAAGCTCTGATTTGCATCAAGCAGTTGCCTTTTCGGCAACTCATATAAACATCTACAGTGATAGCCAAGCTGCGATCAAATCACTAAATGCGATTACATCGAACTCGGCTCAGCAGTTTGCTATTAGCCTGATATGGGTCGGGTCATTAGGACGAAGGTAACTGCATGTCAGATGAACTGGCCAGAGCTGGCACTACTACCTCCTTTCTCCACGACAAAGGAGGATACATGTATGCCTATGGCCACCTGCAAGCTCATCATAAAAAGAACGCAATTCATGCGACTAGATGACATCGGTGGCAAAACACACCACGATGTCGCATCACGCGACAAACGTAGCCCACTATAAACAGAAGCGCACCACCGAGCTTTGTAAGCTAAGCAGGAAAAGGTGCAGCACTGTCATCCAGATCCCTCACGGGACACTGGCTTATAGGAACCCATGCCAGAAGGATGGGGAGCCCTATATAATGATAACTGCCGCAACTGTAGAGATGAGGAAGAGGAGGAAATAGTGGAGCACCTGTTCTGCTCCTGCCCGGCTCTCAGTAGATACGGAATTAAACAAAACTTAGGGCTCGCCCTTTTTTTGACTTGAAAACATATCACTAATGTCAATATTTGTCCCAGAAAGATAAACAATTTCATTAGCGCAGCCGGATGGGATAATTGCTGACAGGATGTGTCTCACGGCAGGGAGCCACTGATTCACTGGTACCACAACGGGCCGAAGCCGGCCTATGTGTGTCGGACTCATGACCCAGCCCGACAGCCAATATAACCTAACCTAACCATGTGGGGATAATGGATTTTATCTCCGATCGGCCGAATACGAACTGTGTTTACGGAGTTGCTTAACCACAAACTGGTGTATACCCCAATCGATAGATTAAAGAACTATATTGTATTTGTGGTATTTGCTGTCTGTCCAGAGTCAGAAGACAACATAAAACTAAAAATGCTGATTCATAGAGAAAGAACATAGTGGAAACCAAATATGCGAATCGAATCGGAATATTAATGTTCGCGTGGAATGGAGAAAAAAAGCATTTCTAAAAACATCGTTCCTCTCGCTCCACTCATTCAACAGGTTGTGTCGACTTTGCCCGACGTTTCAAAATGAGCGCCTGGATCTCAGAATATGCTAAACAGCAAACTTTTGTCAGCCTCCTGAAGATATCACTTCAGTAAAGAAAAATTTGGCCACGCCCCCTTCCTCCACCACAAAGGACGAAAAGTCCACAATTTTTGAAGATAGCAAAAAATGAAAAATGCAGTATGGTATGAGAATAACCATATCTACCAGATTTCCAAAGTCAAAATGACGAGACCTTTTAAAAAAACTATAAAATATTTGAAATTCCCAGTAAATCGCATGTGTACTGACTGAGTATTGATCAGCATCAATAGCAAAGTCGATATAGCCATGTCTGTCCCCACCGTCTGTCTGTCTGTCTTTTTGTCGCCCATTGCTCAGGCTATATTATAGATTTAATTTTTAAATTTATATCAGTTTTTCTCACTCATAGAAATGTATTTCAAAATTTCACCACGCTACAATTTCCAATTTCACAAAGACGCACATCTATGAACGCGTCCACAATTTTTTTAAGATAAGTGTGTGAGCGAAATATGCAGAGGCATAAAAAATGTCATATCAAAATCTTTTAAATTTAGGAACTGATAAAATATTTAAAAATTCCATTTAAATTAGAAGCGCATACATTCAAATGGGTATTGACTGGAGTAGGAAAATGATAAAAAGTAGTGTCGTGATGCGACTTACATATTTTTTCTCGTTTCATAAAACTTAGGTATCTTAAATCTGGTTTCAAATATAGGATATAATTGTTTTTCTACTTTTTATTAATTTTCTAAAATACTGTATTTTAATTTTTTAAAATAGTCTTCAAAATTTGAAAAGGTCACCCAGAAAACGAGCTGAAGCTCAGTTTTGAAATGCATTTATCAGTATTTTACCTTTTCATAGAAACTATTTTCCTCATAATTGCAAAACGTTTATGCACCCTTGAAAAAAAGACAGCAACAAAATGTACTTGATTTTTTGTTTTTTTTTGTTTTTTTTTCTTTTTCTGATTTTAATGTTTGTTAGATCCTGTGCTATCTTTTTCTCTCTGTTCAAGGGTGCATCAAAATTTTTGCAATACACTGCAGTGTATTTTAAAGTTGACCAACGCATTATATATGGACAATATATATTTTCTTTGCATCCAGCCTTTTCTGACCTTATGAATGGGCGTAATGCAGTGTATTTCTCTGGACGGACAACGGACAAGCAACCATGTCTGTGACTAGAACAGCGAGACTAGACATTATGTACAATTTTCGGCATCTGATTTTGTATTGAAAAACAAATGGTGCAATTTTGTATGTAACTTCAAATGTAATGTTTAATATAACTCAATGATTTTTTCTTTCTTACTTTTGCAAATACAAACTTAAAAAATTAAATCAACATTTTGTCATATGAACTTAAAAAAATATAAACTAAAGTAATTTTCATGTGCTCATAACTATTTTTGACAAAATTTCTTTTTTATATGAATAACAAAGTTTCGTTTGTAAAATAAGTAAATGGAAAAATCATTAGTAAAATAGATAATTTCCTTTGGTTTCAATAACTTTTTGCTCGATTAGATTTTCCGATGATCTCTGACGATATCTCTTCCCATCTTCAAAATCTCCTGACTTTGTCTCCTTTTGGTTTTTCATCAACGACCCTGTTTACTTTTGTATCGAGGGGTATCAGACGTTTTCAATTTTTTTTCAAATCTGGACTTTGAGGTTTCCCAGCCCGATGTTTAGGTATAAAAAACTTGTTGTTAGTTAGTGGAGAAGCCTAACGTAAATCTACCTCCGTTTATGTTTGCTTATTCGATTGAACACTGTATTGTAAATAGTGTAATTGCTTATGCTTATGGTTTTCGCTTGTGCTCATTTCGCTACTACAGCTGCAGCATATGCTGTTCTGGAGCGCTCTCTCTCTCTCTCTCTATCTATCGCTCGCACTCGGCTCAGCAGCAGCCCGAGCTTCTTTCGTTCTCTCTACCTCTTGCCTCCTGGGCACGGGCGAATTCAAGTCCGCCTGCCCTCAAGCAGTCTGGATGTAACTATCATAGTTTTCGGTGCATTTTTATACCCCAGCTACACACGCGTATTCACCGCTACCTCATATAATAAATAAAATTGTATTTCCAATTGAAATCCTCGGCTCTTTTATTTTAAACCTACCTTTTGCAATAGCTATTAAAACGCTTAATAGCTCAACATTTAGTGACCCCGACGTGATTGTGCAATAATTAATTTATTAGTACAATCACAAACTGCATTTAAACAATAATTTTAGTTCGTTCGTCTGTTTCGCTCTTCTGTAAAAAGCCAGTGCCATCGACCACATAAGCTGCTATACAAGCATATACCAGCCGCTCTTACATACACGAATTGCGCTTGAGGTTCCCGTATGTTACACGCGTTTCGCTTTGCGTTCCTCTTTCCGCTACGAACGTTTCTAGAGCGGCTGCTGCTATGGACGCTGCCAACGACTATAGTGACAGTGACAAGGGGCAAAACAGGTGTCTTTTGAGGATGAAGTCAACGGAACTCTGGGGAGAAGGTGAAGAGATTGACTACTGCTTGGGAAGATGAGGCTGCTGTCTGCGATTATTACACCCTAGTGGGGAAGTTGGAGCAGATTGAGAAGTTGAGCGGGCAATTTGAGACATTGCACAACGAGCTCGAAAAATTGGACTTCAGCGAAGATTCAGAGTGGACTGTGCGACAGGTTTTGAAACGCTTGCCACTGCTCTCAAGGCTTCGATTCGGCGTGAAATTGATAGGATTAGCGGCTATACGCCACTGCATTCTACGGTTGCTGGACCAAATTCAACTTCTGGTTTTGCTGGTTCTCAGACGCCACCTCTTCGCAGACCAGCGTCCCTGCCTCCCCATACAATTGCCAAGATTTTAGTGGAGGATATGCGGATTGGACGGACAATCATCGGACCTCTCAACATTGAGAAGTTCCAGCATTTACATCTTGCCTGCGTGATTCGGCGTTGGACCAGTTCGTGCAAAATTTCTGACAGCAATTATAATATAGCCTTGGATTTGTTGGAAAAAAGGTTTAATAATCGTCGTTTAATCTTTCGTGCGCACGTTACTGAGATCCTGGGGCTGCAGTCTGTGGAGAATGGGTCAGTGTCGATGCTTCGGGAGATTCGGACAAGTTTAACGCTCATATTCGGGCGCTCCAGGGCTTTGGGCACTCCTGTGAGCAGATCGCAGGATGCATCATTGTGCAGGTGCTGCTTCGTAAACTGGATCCAGCGACTCAAGCCAAGTGGGAGGAACGATTAGAGGACTCAGCCTTCGTTAACCTGATTCCGTCATGGGAGTCCATGGCCTCGTTTTTGGAGCAGCGATGCGGGACGTTGGAAACAGTGGATTTCGTTATGATAACCTATGCGCCGAGCCGTCAGGTGGGCGAGGAGCAGCAAATTTAGCCATTCCAAATCCATACTTGTTGCCTTTAAGCAAAACACATCAGGTTGCGTGCTGTGCAATGACAGTGCTCACGGAATCAATCGCTGTCCCAAGTTTTATAGCACTGTCTTCATCAAATCGCCATAAACAAGCCAAGAGGTGTTCCTGTGTGTAAATTACTTGCCAAGGCAGGCCATCGGTTGAGTAAATGCAGCTCCAGCAAATGCCGTACCTGTGGGCGTAGGCACCACACTCTCCCTATTTTGGAGGTCCTGAAACTACTGCAGCCCAAGGTGGATCTGTGCTACATCACTGAGTCCTCTGCTTCAGCCTCTGCATGTTCTGCACTTCTATTGCCCAGGATCTCAGTAATGATGATGTGCTATTCCCCACGGCCACCGTCCTAGTCAAAAATAGTTCTGGGGCCTTCGTTTTCTTGCCGAGCGCTGCTAGATTCCGGCTCTCAACTGCATCTACTACCATCCCGTTTAGCTAATCAGCTTCAGCTTCGGAAGATAAAATCGTCCACTGCTGTTTTTCTGGAGCCAAGGCGACTCCAGCCTCGTGAAAATAAGCCTTCACTCTCGTTTGTAAACATACTCGGCTCCCACACTGCTGTAATCGTCCCTAATATCACTGATCGGCCAAGCCGCAGCGTGAACACTTGCAGCTGGATGATCCCCGGAAGCCTGCCACTCGCCGATCCAGGATATCATATACCTCCAGGGCATCGATCTGCTGATTGGTGCAAGACTGTTTTTGAGCTCTTATGTGTTGGGCAATTCAAGCTTTCGCCAGGATCACCAATACTTCAAGGAAACTCTCTTGGGATGGGTCGTGTCTGGAGGTTGTGATCGAGTCAAAACGTGTCGTTGATGAGCTTAACAGGACCCCAACATCCGATTTATCTGCGAAACCCTGCAGATTCTGTTAAAAGACAGGTTTCAACGGGGGAGGATGTCGGGTTTCCCAGCCCGATGTTTAGGTATAAAAAAACTTGTTGTTGGATTAGTGGAGCAGCCTAACGTAAATCTACCTACATATGTTTTGCCCATTCGATTGAACACTGTATTGTAAATAGTGTAATTGCTTATGCTTATGGTTACGCTTATGCTCATTTCGCTACTACAGCTGCAGCATCTATGCTGTTCTCCCGCGCTCTCTCTTTCTATCTCGCTCGCACTCGGCTCAGCAGCAGCCCGAGCTTCTTTCGTTCTCTCTACCTCTTGCAGTGGGGCACGGCAATTCGGTCCGCCTGCCCTCAAGCAGTCTGGATTTAACTATCATAGTTTTCGGTGCATTTTTATACCCCAGCTACACACGCGTATTGCCGCTACCTCATATAATAAATAAAATTTTATTTCCAATTGAAACCTCGGCTCTTTATTTAAAACCTACCTTTTTGCAATAGCTATTAAAACGCTTAATAGCTCCAACAGTCCAGTCCAAAGTGGTAACACCAACATCCTTAAAAAATTTTGTAATCATCTTTGGTTTGTGGCATGGGGCGTTATCCTATTGCAGGATAAAGGATTGTCCAATAAGCCTGTCTCCAGAAGTAAAAGCATTATCATTTAGAACCGACAAATATTGGCCTTGATTCATCGAGCCAGTGACAGGAACGAAGTCACCCAGTCCATTATACGACACATTCCCAGAACGTCACTGATCCTCCACCATGGCTTACTTTTTGGTAAACGGGCCGCCTTTTTTGCCTTTGTACCATTGGCAATCTTACAAAAAATTTATTTTTTGATAAATTATACTCAAAGGAGCTTTCATCTGTCGACAGAACGCTTCTCCAGACTCCTTTGGCTTATGAAGATGTTTCTTTGCGAAAGCCAGTCTTTATAAATGGTACGTCCTTGGCTTTATAAGTCTTAAAAATCACATTCTTTTAATCGTCGACGGACTGTGCGCTCTAATTGGGGTCTTGGCTGTCAAATTAAATTGATCTGCAGCAGATTGAGGCTTCAGATAAATACTTTTTAAACTCCCGTACAAGAACTCGGACTTCACTGAGATCTGTTTTGCGCTTATTTAATAATTTTAATAACAACGTTTAATATTGATTAAGTTATACACAAAAGTTGTTTGATTCTCGCGTGCTCAAAAGAGTGAAAATAATTCCATTAAGATGCTGTCAAAATACTTATGCCACGCAAGCCGTTGTCTGCATGCATTCTTATCAGCAGAAAGAGAATACAAAAGGTAATCGAAATAAAACTTCGCATGCACATAGCTAAAAATATATTCTTTGTTTTGCGCCTCATTTTCACACCGTTATTTGGCGATTTCAAGTAACGCTAAGTTCAATAGTCAAAAAGAGGTTTCGTCAAAATAATTATGCCGACTAGTGTAAGACAGTATGGGACACTGCACTGGCCCGCACCAAACTGGTGGGAGGTACATATAAAAAATCCGTACAGCAGTGTCCCAAAACATGATAAGTATTGAATAAGGGTCCTTTCATCTGCGCATGAGTCAAACCGATGATGATATATTTGGCTTCTATATAATTCAATGAGTCACCGTTTTATATTTAAAGCGTAAAATTTCTCAAAACTTTTAATGGATGCTGCTGAAATTCATATTTTACAAATTAAATGTGTTGTGGAAAATTAAATATTTACAGAAAGTTAAAATAAAGTGTGTACGGATATTAATATTTCAAGGCGTCTTGTTTGACTTGAAATCGTGTATGTTGACATATTAATGCAGGACTTCGAACTATTTATTTATTGGAAATACCAAGCGTAAGTAAACATATATGAATATAACTATAACTGTAACTAAATGTAAGGTAAGTAAGAATGGAAAACGACGAATCTTCTGTTTCCAGTGCATTGAAAAGGATTGTTCACATTTGCTCTAATTATACCCGTACTCAAAGAATAAAAGGGTATATTGTATTTGTGGTAAAAGTGGATGTGTGTAACGCACCGAAGAAAGCATTTCCAACCCCATAAAGTATATATATTCTTGATCAGCATCAATAGCCAAGTACATATATTCCATATAGTCCGTCTGTCCGTCCGTCCGTCCGTTGTTCTTGTTGATCGTTTATTCTTATAGACTATAAGAACTAGGGCAACCAAATTTTGTTTCTAGATTCATTGATATCGGTCCGCTTCCTTCTGCATCCAAAAAGGACGAAAAGCTGTGGCGACCACAATTTTAAAATATAAGCCGAGAAGGGACGTGTTGTGTCGCTGTTAACGCGACCCGTACTCAGTAAGTACACATGTGAATTACATACATACATATGTAAAATTTTAAAATATATTATCATTATACCCGTACTCGAAGAGTAAAAGGGTATATTGTATTTGTGGTAAAATTGGATGTGTGTAACATAGAGAAGGAATAATTTCCGACCCCATAAAGTATATATATTCTTGAAGAGCTAGAGAAACCAAATTTTGTTTCCACTATGATGTGATATCTCACTCCTAGAAAAGTATTTCGAAATTTCGCCCCGCCCACTTCCGCCCCCACAAAGGGCGCACATCTGTGGCGGCCATAATTTTGAAAATAACAAAAACTAAAAATGCAGAATCATAGAGACAGCCTATATCTATCAGGGACCAAATCTGAATCGAATCATTAATATAGCCACAATAGAGGAAAATATACGAAAAACTTGCTCCCTCTCTTTCGCACTCACACAAAAATCGAGTCGATTTGGTTTTTCGTACAAATGAACGCCTGGATCTCAGAGACTATAAGAGCTAGAGCAACCAAACTTTTGGCCAAGACTCCTGTGATACCAAACCTGAACAAGTGTATTTCAAAATTTCGCCCCGCCCCCATTTCATTTTAAAATTCCATAAATCACATGTGTACTGACTGAGTACGGGTATAAAAGTAGAGTCGCGCCTAAAGCGACTCCGTACGTTCTTTCTCGTATTTAACTAATACTAAATCTCCTATATTTATTTGTATGCTATTTAGGTTCCTGTCATAATATGCTTTTTGTTTTATTTTTGCTTTTTCTAATAATAATTTTGATCTACTCATCGACTATATTATATATTATATAATACGACTCTACTGGCTACGACTTTAGCATGCTTGCTAAGGATCGGTATTGTAATAAGGTATTTAGTCAAATCGCATAGGATTGTAACGGCGTATTCATTATTATTTTCTGACCTTGGTAGGGGTCCTATTGTGTCGATCTGTACCGTATCGAGTGCTTTTGCTGGCGTTGCAGTTAATTGCATTTCTTCTTTGTTGTGTTTGAGAGTTTTGTTCTTCAAACATTTGTCACAATGTTTGATATACTTTTTATATCCCTTGTCATGTTTTTCCAGTTGAATTTTTCTCTAATCTTGGTAATTGTACGATTGACTCCCTGGTGGCCTCCAGTAATTGGGTCGTCGTGGAATTGTTTTAATATTTTATCGATCTTATTTTTTCTTGCAAGTATGTTGTTTTTGGCGTTAACGCAATTGTTATGTCTGTAAGGTTTTTATTTCCCATTTCTTTTAAATTCTTCTACCCGGGTATATTTAAATATTCTGTCTTCTAAGGACAGTTGTAATTTAGTGACCCTTATTACCGGCTTCTAAAGTAAGCCTCTTGAAGAA
>CM019042.1:25139250-25229999 GCA_009664405.1 Drosophila bifasciata | reverse complement strand
GCATAGTTCCAGGCTGAATTTTAATATTTAAAATTTTCATCAAGAACAAGCGCACTACAGTGTTGAAATCTCTTTCAAATAAAACGAACATACAAGTATGCCCACGAACAGCTGCGTGCGATGCCTGATGAGGTAGATGCAGATGAATGCGAGAGATCGCCGACTGAGGCACTCGTAGGTACCATGGACTCTAATTGAATCATTTACAAGGCTAAGTGGGTCCAGAGGGACCGTGACGCAGAGTGTGCGTGTGAGCGTTGCAATGTGTGCAGCAAGAGCCTCAGAATGTAAAGTGATGTAGAGGCATTGTGGAAGAGAGAGAGAGAGAGAGTTATGGTACGAAGATGAGAAAATTTCAAGAGAAGAAAGAAATGAAGAGTAGTGTGGCAAGAAGTGTGTTCGATAAATTGAGTGTAAAAAAAAAAAATTAAAAAAAAAAAAGTGAGCAGGGCAAGGGACGCCATTGTAATTCAATAAAATTTGATTTTATGATTATTCTATTGATTTTGATTTTTTCACTTTTATAATGGAAGGTAATGTTTAGTTCATGGTTAGTTAAAAAAAAAAAAAAAAACAGAAGACAAAAATAATAAATTAAAAATTACTGTCATTTTGAGTTACGTTAAGAAACACGGCACGCGAATAACATTCTGTTAAACTGACTGGGCATCACTGGGAGGGAACTCAAGCGAGCATGGCGCCGGGTGTTTTTCTGTATGTGAATTGCAAAAAGATGATGCAATGGTTATGCGAAATGATGGGAAATAGAAGAAGTGAGAGAGTGAGGACGATGGCCTGAGAGTCAGTCGGTTTTGAGTACGCACCCAGAAAACATCACTGGGCGACTTGCTGTGCTTAAGAAGGCATCACAGAAAAATGGAGGAAGAAGACAACGGCGTCTCCGACGCCACCACATTTTGTTCCGACATATGCATTTTTCTAGCGTCCAGTGGTGTGACCAGAGGTATGCACTGTATTTCGTACGGTTACACTGCTCAGATATTGTCGCCAATGGAAGTGAGGGAGACATAAATGCCTTCTCACACTGAAGGTTTTAAAGCGTTGTTGTCAGAAACCTGAAGTTTCCTGACTACAATGTAATAAATGAAGAGCGAACTCCATGTTTCATTGTTGGAGATAATGCAAAAAATGGCTGGGACGAGCGTATTTTCCACTACCTACCATATCAGTCTGGAAAAACATTTGTTGTTTCTAGCATTATTGCCTCCGGGTAATGGGCGACAAATAAGACGGACAGATAGACGGGCAGACAGACAGACTAATAGTATATGTACTTTACAGGCTCGGAAATTATTCCTTCTATGTACCACATCCACTTTTACCAAAATACAATATACCCATTTAATCTTCGAGTACGGGTATAAAAAAGGGGAGGTGTAGTATAAATATACATCATTAAACAATTGATATAAATAAGTATAACTTAGACTACTGTACCACTGCTACCACGCTCCGGTTCTATGAAGCAGTGGGATCGCGGGCGGTCCGTCACCCGCCGTAACTGTACACACCAGAAAGTGCGGACTATACTCTCCCTCGTGAGGGCGGCTGGTAACAGGTACTTGGTACGGTCAGGTGATGCCAAGGATGCTGGCTAATTGTAGTCGGGCGGAGAGAAGAAAACTCCGAGTTGCGTTCTCAACCCAATCCCCATAGATCGGAAGAAGTGAGAGATACACTTCGCCCTCACCAAGGGGTAGTTGCAGCCACAGTATACATTCGATGGCTATGTATAGGTCCTAGGGCGTTAATTGGCGCATTGTACCAGGATTAACAGTGTATGTGGTCCGTCCCTTTCTGTGGAAACCGCCACGTTAAATAAATCTGAGAGATCAGAATTGTCTTGTCTTGTAAATTACCCCACCTAGGTGTAACAGCATGACTGATGGATGCGTGGCCGAGGGGCCACGGGATACCTGCCGACCTAAATCAGGCTTCCTGGGGCACGCGGGCTATGCCCTCGGGTGACTTACCCTCCCGCCTACCGTGGGACCAACAAGCCTAAATTACCTAATATTAATTAAAAAACAAAACCGCAAAGGAGCTCGGTACTCCTCCCAAAAGTACCGGAGGGAAAGACCATCCCTCTACATGGACGCCTGGGAAACCAGGTCCAAGAAGACGGGAAGGAGAGTCGGTCCACCGTCTTCCAGCAGGATCCGCTGCGAGGAGGGCCCGATACCAATCGGGCTATCCACGTCGGGGCACCGGGGTCAAACCGGTCATCGAGAGGGCTGCCACGCAGAGCGTTATCGCGGCTGGTAAGCGCCTCGCGACCGGGGAAACCCCGTCAACCTCGGCGGCAGGCGGCGGGTCTGCAGGCCAAAGAGGTAAGCCGTCCTACCAGGACAGGAAGGCGTGCTGCATTCATATTGGTTAATGGGGATCCGAGTATATGGCATCGGCGAAGGGGATGGAGCAGAGAGGCTTTGGGACAGCTCAATCATCCCAGACTTCCAACCAACCAAAATCGGAAAGGGAGCAGCCAAGCCCCCGAACAAGCGGCAACGCTCGGCGGAAGACAACGCCACACAGCCAGGCCAAGCCCAGCAAGCCAAGCGGGCGAAGACGCACCTGACCAACAGGTCTTTTGCGGAGGTGGCAAGGGGCAAAACACTAATTGACGTCCCAGACAGGGGCGCCAAGGATGGTTACCCCGCGACAAGTGGCATCTGGTGGGAGGGCAGAGCCTAGGATCGCTTTCGGATTTAACTTGCCGAGAACGGTGGACCCCCGCCCAAATGTGAGGACGCCGGGTGGCATCAGGGCACGGTGAAAGCCATCGCCTGCCAAGATGCACGCCTCGGCGGCCCCTACATGAAGGCGGTAGGTGGCGGCGCTCGAAGAAGTTTATCCAGGAGCCAAACTGAGGCAGTACGCTGGGAAGACGTCCAGACCGAGGGCTGAGCGTGGGGTTTGGTCAAACCTGCAGAACCTGAAAAAAAATGCTCAAGGTTCTACAGGTCTGCAACCCCCGCCTTCCTACGCCGATTGGAAGGTGGGCCAAGGTCGAGGAGGTCGCAGGACAGAGGCGACAGATAGTCCTCGTCCTGAACGAGGAGTCGCTAGGTTCTTGGAGAGTCGTCTGGAGTGGTGGACTACGGCTACCGTAAGGTGACCATAGTCCCCTACAAAAACGACTCGAAGGAAAAGCAAAAGCCGAGGTCCGTCGAGCTTGAAGTCCCGGAAGCGGGGAGCCAACCCGAGGCGTCGGACGTAGCGTCCGGATATCAGACGATATCCTAGATCCTACGAGTCCGACGCGAGCGACCTGGCCAGAGGTCCTCGGACGCATCGGCGGGGAGGACGACGACCCCGGAGAGCGATCGTCGACAGACAGTGGTGGAGGCGAGTCTCCGGAATGTCCCCTGACACACCCGCAGATAAACTCCACCACCGTGTCAGGCAGCATGCGCCGCCTTATTGCTCCTCCTAGCCAAGGGTGGGGCCGACATAGTCCCCTATTCAGGATCCCTGGATCCTGGAAACAGGGTCTCCGGTTTGAGTGACCCCTGACTATGTTTTACTTAGCTGACCCCCCAGGTAAAATACGCATCTGCATTTTGCAAAAGAAAACTGCAATCTCTATTTTTGCTCCCAAATTTCAGTGAAGCCACGGCGGTGAGCCCGAAGGCCAGGAGCGCTCACCCGTATCTGCTGTTTATGCGTACATGCGACCAGCCAGACCCCGCCTCCCCACATGCGCCCTTTGAGGGTGCTGTCGCAGACCGCGGGCCAAAAGAAATCGGCCTTTTTAGTGGGAGTCGACGCCAACGTCACTACAGTCCTGGAGAAGCACCGACACAAACGAACGGGGTGAGTTCCTTTTAACTACTTACTGACCACACAGATGGTCATCTTAAACCGTGGGGATGATCCCACTTTCATTATTAAGAATCGCAAGGAGGTACTCGACCTTACGCTTGCCTCTCATACGCTGCTGTATAACATAGTATCCTGGAGGGTCCTTGAAGAACACTCCTTCTCGGACCACAGGTACGTTGAAAACTTCTTTACGTTCACCATACCGAGACCAGCCCAGTTCCGTAACCTCCGGAGGACTAACTGACTCGCTATGTGACTTTCTTAGCCAAACCTCCCCTGAGACACCACCTAGAAGGATATCTCAGGGGGTGACCACGACTCGTCTGGTAAAGGTTTTACCGACGCCTGCAACGCAGCGCTTGACAAAACCTGCCCACCCGGAAAACCATAGGTCGGAAGAAACCGGCATGGTGGACTCCGACGCTGGGAGAGCTCCGGCGATCCTCACGGAGACTTTTTAACAAAGCGAAAGCTCTTAACGTTGAACAGAACTGACCGAATACAAGGCAAGTCTGTCAACCTATAATAAAAAACTCAGGAAAAGCCAAACGCGCGTCGTGGCGCCAGTTCTGCACCGAAATCGAGAGTAACTCCGAAGCCTCGCGCTTACGCAAAGTACTCGAAATCAACACCAACCTTGGGGTATTTGAGGAAGGCCGACCAATCATGGACGACATCCAGTTCCGAGTCGCTAAGCCTCCTTCTTAGTACAAATTTCCCAGGATGCGCTGTGAACAGACCAACCTACGGAGCGCATCCCTATAATGTCCCAGGCTTATTCCTGAACCTGCTAAGTCAGGAGAATATATCCTGGGCAAGAAAAAAAGCTTCAAGCCCTACAAAAACCGGGACCAGATTTGCATCATCCCTGCCCAGCTGATCCAAAGCCGGACAAAGAGCCATAAATTGGCTCAAAACGGATTTACGAGGGATTTTCTCCCCACGGACAAATCCCGGAGACATGGCTTCGAGCCAAAGTTGTCTTCATACCCAAGGCAGGCAAGCCCTCGCACACTGCCCCCAAAAATTTCAGACCAATAAGCCTGTCGTCCTTCCTCCTGAAGGCGATTGAACGGCTTTTAAGTCTGCATCTCAGGGCGACCATATCGCCGAATCAAATCTCTGATTCTCAGCATGCCTATCGGAGGGGAAGATCCACCGAAACGGCCCTACACGCGAACACATCGATCATCGAATCGTCACCAGCTGCAAGAAGTATACCTGGTAGCCTTCCTTTTACATAGAAGGGTCTTTCAATAACATCATCCCGTCCGCCATCACGAGAGCTCTGACTGACCTGGGGTTGACTCCCCGGACGGTGAGTCTCATCGATCAGATGCTGCAATGCAGGACCGTTGAGGCATCACTGGGGACGTCAACGTCTACCAGGTCTGTCAACAGAGGCACCCGCAGGGCGGAGTCCTCTCGCCCCTCCTATGGAACGTAGCAGTGAATGTACTGCTGCGGGAGATAGAGGGTGGCGGATGCCGCGTGGTGGCGTATGCGGATGACGTCGATATAGCATTCTTCTGGGAAGTTTCCACAGACCCTATGCGAGTGCATGACAAGCACTCCTCACAAAACTGTCAGAATGGGCGGCCAAATGTGGGCTAAGTGAACCCATCTAAGCTAGACGGAACTTGTATTATTCACCAGGAAATACAAGATTCCAACACTTTACCCCACCGAAACTATGCGGAGAGCCGCTAGTTTTCAGCAACCAAACTGCAAATACCTTGGCCTTATCCTCGATAGGAAGCTCGACTGGAAGCTGAGCATAGAGGACAGGGTGAAGAAGGCCACATAAGCCCCTCTACACCTGCAGAAAAACCATCGGTCTAAAGTGGGGGACCCCGTGCATAGTCCGGATGGCTATACAACCAATCCTGATCTACGGGGTAGTGGTCTGGTGGCCAGCCCTGAAAAAAAGAAAAATCTTGTCTTGACAAACTCACAAGAGTCCAACGCATGGCAGAGCTATGCATAAAGGGCGGACTTCACACTACCCCAAGTGAAGCCCTCGATACCATGTTGTACCTTCTACCTGTAGAACTTATGGGGAAAAAAGTTGCAACACTCTCCGCCCCAGAATGAGGGAATCCAACCCTGTGGAAAACCACCACGGTTGGCCATTCGGGAATACTAACAAAACTCCCGCAACTTCCAGAGAGGACAGACTACTGCATCCCAAGTGACTGCCTCTCGACGCCTTTCCAGGTATCCATCCCACACAGGAGGACTGGGAGAGGGGCGAACCTGGCCTGCGAACGCGATCCACTTCTACACTGATGGCTCAAAATTAGATGGCCGCGTGGGGAGGGGGCGTCTTCTGCGACGAGCTCAACATCAGTCTCTGCTTCAGACTTCCGGACCACTGTAGCGTTTTCCAGGCAATAACGTTCTGGGACTTAACAAGTTGGAGCGTGTTCGATCTTAAAACACCAGTAGTAGCTGTTTCCAACGAAATAAGTACATGGGCATAACTCCAGAGAACTTTCGACGTTGCTTCAAATGAACATACTAAGAATTCATCTCAATTCATTTCACCAACATACGGAGTTCAGTGTTGATAATCGCTGCGAGTTTCAGTTGTTTAACAATAAAACAGCAACATTATGTCAGGTAACCCACACGAAAGCTGACATGGTGTGGTTATAAACTCAACACCTAAATAAATGGATATTCGCAACACACAACACACTGGAACTTGAAGCAGTATGCAAAGGATCTCCTTTAACCATAAAACTGAAAGGAACTTTCACTGTCGCCTGGATGCAGTACTCGTACTACAGAAAAGTACCATCACTTTTGCAGAAGCACAACAACAAATGAAGTACAGTCAACATATATCCGATTTAGCAACGTAAGTGTGTCAGCAAAATCATCTGCGCCACCAAACCTGCCACTATACAACCAAATAAGGGATACAGACTTCCAAGAACTTGATAATCTTCACCAGCAACTAATAACCACAGTCGATCGTCAAAACTTGTCACACGAACTCATAATAGTGCAGCATCATCACATTCCTGCTTTTGCTGCCCTAGCGATGTCACTTATATTAATCATCGTGTACATTCTCCTAAAATTCGAGGCAATCAAGAAGCACCCAAGAAGAACCGCGCGGACATCATCACCTATTCTCATGCCACGCCGTTTTTCCACACCAATTTAACAGCCGGGAGAATGTTCAGTCGCAGAATTAGACCTAAAAGAAAAGACTTAGCACTGTCACATACATATCCATGTCATTAATATTTTTTAAATGGGAAAACACGAAATGTGCACTATCCTTTAAGAATAGACAATAGCACTTGTCAACGAGAACCCCGTATTATGTAAATGCACCGAATACGATCCCCCGCATAGGGCAAGTGCAACCTTTTTAAAAATACATACTCGCACCTGTTCACACCTTACAATACCTTGTTGTATTGTTCATACAATAAGATTACCAGAAGATAGCTATATAGTAGATGCATTTGTTCAATAAAATTAGTATCAGAATCAGTCTCATCCTAGTACAACATACTGTCTGTACTCATCTTCCATAGCAATCATCAGAGGCTGTCGCCGTGTATTCAGACTTCAACTTGCTCTTCACAAGGAAACCCACTCCGCAGTCCAACTGGTTCTAGTGCTGGATTTAAACTGTAGTCTAAAATATACGGTTTATATACCGTATGCATTCCATACAAACAATTACACATTAACACAATTTTTTAAATAATAGGCAATGGTCCAGATAATGTAATTCTACTGGTTGGGATAATGATTTTTTATGGTTTTTTAAAGTGGGGATAATTTGGTACTTTTGAATACTTTGAGGTGGCTCAGAGGGGGGCCTAGCTGAGGCCACCGGATGGGTCCCAGGTTTGCGAAAGCGAACGGCCTACTGGGTTTTAGCTGCGAATAAGCGGGCATTCCAAAAGAAATTCAACTCAGTTGAGTCTGAGGGAGAGTACCGAAAACGGTTTGGTCGCGGACAGCCAGCGGGTGTTCGCGACACAGCAACACTGACGATGCGCTTATTGGTATATTAATCCCTTTAAGTAGCTCGCACACAGCCCTTCCAATGTCACACTACCTACCTACATCCCAACCTTCACACTCACCTCACACCGGGCCGGACTAAAAGTGTCATACGAACCGTGCCGAGAGTTAGCCTGGCTGGGGCCCGGTATAAAAAATCCAGCCCAGTCGTGAACGGTGTGCTCAATTCGGGACTTGGCTGCCCCTGTTCTAAGCATTGCATTCTTTATCCGGGCAACGCGAATCTCTGCCCGGACGGACCTTGCCCTTTTGCATCTCGTGGGATCAGAATGGAAGAATTTAAAAACAAAAACAACAACAAAACTGAGTATGGCACTGGTATTGATAGAACAGCAAAAATGCATTCCTGCGGCTGTTCTGCCTATGCTGCCTCGCTTCCCAGGGTGCTCCCCAATCTTCGGCGAGTAGGCGCCGAGTAAGGAGGCCCCCCAACCAAAGAGGCAGCGCTCGCAGGGAGACCCGGGGTTGAAAAAAGTTCTCCAGGGTGCTGCCGAATGTCTCATTCGCGCAGACTACCAGTATGATGAGAGAATCCCCAGTAATTCCGAGCCCGGCCCCCACCAGTCTGAAAGACATGGGGTGGTACCAGGGCAAAATAAAAATCATAGCCTGTGGCACGCGACATCCGTCCAGCTCTATAAAGCAGCGGTAGCTCAAGTCGGTGAGAGGTCTACCCAGGGGCGAAGCTGGTCGCTGTTGACTGGAGCGAGGTGCCCACGGACCCAGGGCGAGTATTTACGCCTGCCTTCTTCTAGAGCCAGACCGCATCCTAAAGATGTTGCAGAGATGCAACCCACTGCTTCCGTCCTCGGACCACAAGGTGGTGAAGGTGGAGAGGACGACTGGCCCCAGATAAAAATAATCCATTTTAACCAGGGATTAACAAACAGTCACTGATGGCAGGACGCGCTGCCCGGAGATCGAAGCATAGCGACTGCGAGCTGGAAACGGAGAAGACGGCTATTCCAAGAAACCATGCTCATGCGCATCTTCGAGGCCATGTATCGGAAGGACGACGATATCGTCGACGACACCGTGGACGCCGATGTTACAGTGGTGGAGAAACCTGATGATGTTTTATTGGTGCTGTAAATCAATTTCCACCACTGAATCAGCAGCAGCTGCGCTAATATTGTGCTTGGATAAGAGCGGATCAGATGTAGTCCTAATCCAGGAGCCTTGGGTAGTAGGAGACAAGGGTATATGATTTGCGACGAAGGGGTATAAGCTAATCACTGCTCACAATGAAATGTAAATATTCGCACCTGTATAATAGCCATGTAGGCACCTTTGTCATCTTTCTGCTCCATAATCTATAGCAACGGCGAAGGCACGGCAGTTAGCCTAGACAAACCTGAGGCTGGTGTCGTCCTACATGGCGCACGAGGAAAGCGATCCTCCAGGTGAACTGACACGTGCGCTAACCAGCGACAGCAAAAAGTTCGACATAGGCTTTTTAATAGGTTGAAAACCATCGCTCACCACACACAATGGTAGAGCCTGGACACAAAATGCGAGGGGGAGTCAATATTTAGCTTTATCCTTGATAAATCGGGGTAATCGGGGTAATGACCCCACATTCATTATAAAAGAACCGACAGGAGGTCATTTTTCCTCACTCTAGTGTCTCACAAAATGTCAGACTTAATCGAGAGCTGAAAAGTCCTAGACGACCATTCCTTCTCTGACCACTGGTACATTGAGACAAAGCCAAAACCAAAACCAAACTGAAACATTAATCCCAGGAAAGCCAACTTGACTAGATATAGTTGAAAAATGGAGGAACTCCCCATCCCGGCACCACGGTGCCGTTTTGACACTACAAGATGAATTTAAATCGACTAGTGGACACATTTACTGAAGCATGCAACAAGTCCTTCATGGCATCATGCCCCGCAGCAAAACCGAGAGGGAAGAAGAAAAACCCCATGGTGGTCAAAACAAATAGATATCCTACGTAAGAGTAGCAGGGCTCTCTTCAACAGAAGCGCCAAAAGCGCCAACGAGGAGGAACACTGGGAAGACTACAAACAGAGTCTAGCCCTCTTCAAAAAAGAGGTACACGAAAGGCAAAAAGAGCCTCGTGGCAAACATTTGCACAGAAATAGAGGGAAAACGTCAGAAGCAGCAAGGCTTCGTATGATCCTCAAATCTACCACCTGGGTGGGATACCTTAAGCGTAACGATGGTACGTGACTAGCTCCCAGTGAGCAGTCCCTACACATCTTACTAGACACTTACTCCCCCAGGTGCATGTGGTCATTGAGCCGACCTATTCGCCTATTTTATCATTCGGTCACCTAGATGGCACGCACATCCACTCGAAACGGAACATCAGCTGGGCAGTAAACAGCTTCAACCCTTTAAATCACCAGGTCTTGGCATGATTATCCCAGCCCTAATTACAAAAGGCAGGGGCATGGCAACAACTGACTTCAAAGTATATTTTCCAAGATACTCATAGTAGGGAAAATTCCTGACGCATGGCTTAAGGCAACGATTGTCTTAATTCCAAAGCGGAAAAAGCATCGCTCTCCAAACGCAAAAGACTTCAGACCAATCAGTCTGTCGTCCTTTCTCCTCAAGACATTTGAGAGACTAGTCGGACTACATCTAAGGACTACGATAAAAAGTACTGCTTTTATGTATAGTGGTGGCATACGCGGCTGAAGTTGCTATAATATTCTCCGGAAAAATTCCCTCAAGCACTCTGCGACCTATCGTCTGCAAAGCACGCGAAACTGTCAGATTGGACAAAATCGCGCGCGGACTGGGAGTAAATCCTTGAAAACGGAACTTGTATTATTTTCACGTACCCACCAATGCTTAACGAATGCAGGCTATCCTTCAGCTATAGTGCCAGTTACCTGGGGTTGCTAGTTGACAGCAAGCTCAACTGGAACCAAAACTTCAAAGAAAGAGTGAAGAATACTACGATAGACTTCTACACCTGCAAGAAAGCCATTGGTCTACAGTGGGGCATTACCCCAAGTATAGTCCAATGGATATATCTAGCAATACTTAGACCAAGACTACTCTACGGAGTCACGGTGTGGTGGCCGGCCCTATCAAAAAGTCCATCACCAAAATGCTCGGCAAGGTACAAAGAACTGCCGCACTCTGCATCAGTGGAGCACTTCTCACCACACCGAATGATGCGCTAAACGCTGTCCTGTGCCTCCAGAGTCCTGACATTGCAGGTAAGGCTCAGGCACTCATGCCAGCAATTCGTCTTAGAGACTTTGACCAATGGGTACCGCAAAATGGGGACACTCATCCATTCTAATCGACAACAACAACGTCCCAACAAAAACGGACTACTGCATTCCGAGGGAGTATACTGAAACTCCCTTTGAAATAAATATCCCTCATCGTGATAGCTGGCTTGAGGGAACCCGGGTCGTGATGAAGCCATTCAAATCTTCACGGATGGCTCTAAATGGACAACAGAGTAGGAGGAGGTATCTACCCGAGCAACTAAACATAACATACTCCTTCAGGCTTCCGGATCACTGCAGTGTCTTCCAAGGGAAGTCACAGCGATCTGGGAAGCTCTGATTTATCCCAAGCAGTTGCCTTTTCGGCAACTCATATAAACATCTACAGTGATAGCCAAGCTGCGATCAAATCACTAAATGCGATTATCGAACTCGGCTCAGCAGTTTGCTATTAGCCTGATATGGGTCCCGGGTCATTAGGACATTGAAGGTAACTGCATGTCAGATGAACTGGCCAGAGCTGGCACTACTACCTCCTTTCTCCACGACAAGGAGGATACATGTATGCCTATGGCCACCTGCAAGCTCATCATAAAAAGAGCAATTCATGCGACTAGATGACAGTCGGTGGCAAAACACACCACGATGTCGCATCACGCGACAAACGTAGCCCACTATAAACAAGAAGCGCACCACCGAGCTTTGTAAGCTAAGCAGGAAAAGGTGCAGCACTGTCATTAGATCCCTCACGGGACACTGGCTTATAGGAACCCATGCCAGAAGGATGGGAGCCCTATATAATGATAACTGCCGCAACTGTAGAGATGAGGAAGAGGAGGAAACAGGAGCACCTGTTCTGCTCCTGCCCGGCTCTCAGTAGAAGAAGGCAACAACACTTGGCTCGCCCTTTTTCACAGACATATCACTAATGTCCAATATTTGTCCCAGAAAGATAGCGAATTTCATTAGCGCAGCCGGATGGGATAATTGCTGACAGGATGTGTCTCACGGCAGGGAAGGGCCACTGATTCACTGGTACCACAACGGGCCGAAGCCGGCCTATGTGTGTCGGACTCATGACAGCCCGACAGCCAATATAACCTAACCTAACCATGTGGGGATAATGGATTTTATCTCCGATCGGCCGAATACGAACTGTGTTTACTTGATGCTTAAGCACAAGATTTGTATACCCCTAATCGAAGATTAAAAGGCTATATTGTATTTGTGGTATTTGCTGTCTGTCCAGAGTCCAGAAGACAACATAAAACTAAAAATGCTGATTCATAGAGAAAGACGATAGTGCCCAAATATGAATCGAATCGGAATATTAATGTAGCCACAATGGAGAAAAACATTTCTAAAAACATCGTTCCCTCTCGCTCGCACTCACACAACAGCGTGTCGACTTTGCCCATTCGTACAAATGAGCGCCTGGATCTCAGAGACTAGAAGAGCTAGAGCAACCAAACTTTTTGTCCAGCCTCCTGTGATATCACTTCAGTAAAAGTCAAAATTTCGCCACGCCCCCTTCCTCCACCACAAAGGACGAAAGTCCACAATTTTGAAGATAGAAAAAAATGAAAAATGCAGTATGGTAGAGAATAACCATATCTACCAGATTTCCAAAGTCAAATGTCAAAATTTTAAAAAACTATAAAATATTTGAAATTCCCACATAAATCACATGTGTACTGACTGAGTATTGATCAGCATCAATAGCAGAGTCGATATAGCCATGTCTGTCCGTCCGTCTGTCTGTCTGTCTTGTTTGTCGCCCATTGCTCGGAGGCTATAAGAGCTAGAGCAGCCAAATTTATAGACTGATGTGATATCTCACTCCTAGAAGTGTATTTCAAAATTTCACCACGCCCACTTTCGCCCCCACAAAGAGCGCACATCTATGGCGTCCACAATTTTAAGATAACAGAATACGAAATATGCAGAGGCATAAAAAAACCCATTATCAAAAATCTGTAAAATTTAGGAACTGATAAAATATTTAAAAATTCCATTTAAATTAGAAGCGCATACATTCAAATGGGTATTGACTGAGTAGGAGTATAAAAGTAGTGTCGTGATGCGACTTACAACGTTCCTTTCTCGTTTCTAAAACTTAGGTATCTTAAATCTGGTTTCAACGAGGATATAGGATATAATTGTTTTCTACTTTTATTAAGTTCTAAAATCAAAATTTTAATTTTTAAGTTTAATTTGAAAGGTCACCCAGACGGTGAGCTGAAGCTCAGTTTGAAAGCTGCATTTATCAGTATTTTACCTTTCATAGAAACTATTTTCGAGTTAATTGCAAAACGTTTATGCACCCTTGAAAAGAAGACAGCAACAAAATGTACTTGATTTTTGTTAAGTTTGTTTTTTCTTTTCTTTTTCTGTTTGTCTTCCAGATCCTGTACTATCTTTTTCTCTCTGTTCTGATATGCATCAGTGCACTGCATACACTGCAGTGTATGCCAACCATGGGCCAGCAGCGTTATATATTATATATATATATTTTTCTTTGCATCAGCCTTTTCTGACCTTATGACTAGACAATGCAGTGTATTTCTCTGCACAAACTTAGCTTAGTCTGTGACTAGAACAGCGAGACTAGACATTATGTACAATAGTCGGCATAATTATTTTGACGAAAACAAATGGTGCAATTTTGTATGTAACTTCACTATAGTTTAATATAACTCAATGATTTTTTTTTTCTTACTTAGTGCAAATACAAACTTAAAAATAATTAAATCAACATTTTGTCATATGAACTTAAAAAAATAAACTAAAGTAATTTTCATGTGGCATAAGTATTTTGACAAGTACCTTTTTAGATGAATAACAAAGTTTAAACTTAAAATAAGTAATGGAAAAAAGGAATTTAGTAAAATATATAATTTCCTTTGGTTTCAATAACTTTTTGCTCGATTAGATTTTTGATGATCTCTGAAGATATCTCTTCCCAAAGAGAAGTGATCTCAGAAATTGTCTCCTCTCTGGTTTTATTCAACGATACTGTTCTTTTACGTTTTATAAGAGACCAGACGTTTTCAATTATTTTCAAATCTGGACTTTGAGGTTTCCCAGCCCGATGTTTAGGTATAAAAACTTGTTGTTAGTTAGTGGAGCAGCCTAACGTAAATCTACCTACATATGTTTGCTTATTCGATTGAACACTGTATTGTAAATAGTGTAATTGCTTATGCTTATGGTTACGCTTGTGCTCATTTCGCTACTACAGCTGCAGCATATATGCTGTTCTCCCGCGCTCTCTCTCTCTATCTATCGCTCGCACTCGGCTCAGCAGCAGCCCGAGCTTCTTTCGTTCTCTCTACCTCTTGCAGTGGGGCACGGGCAATTCGGTCCGCCTGCCCTCAAGCAGTCTGGATGTAACTATCATAGTTTTCGGTGCATTTTATACCCCAGCTACACACGCGTATTGCCGCTACCTCATATAATAAATAAAATTGTATTTCCAATTGAAATCCTCGGCTCTTTATTTAAAAACCTACCTTTTTGCAATAGCTATTAAAAAAAGCTTAATAGCTCAACATTTGGTGACCCTGACGTGATTGTGCAATAATAATTGATTAGTACAATCACAAACTGCATTTATAAACAATAATTTTAGTTCGTTCGTCTGTTTTCGCTCTTCTGTAAAAAGCCAGTGCCATCGACCACATAGCTGCTATACAAATGCATATACACCCTCAGCCGCTCTTACATACACGAATTGCGCTTGAGGTTCCTGTATGTTACACGCGTTTCGCTTTTATGTTCCTCTTCCGCTACGAACGTTTCTAGAGCGGTTGCTGCTATGGACGCTGCCAACGACACTATAGTGACAGTGACAAATGAGCAAAACAGGGTGTCTTTTTGAGGATGAAGTCAACGGAACTCTGTGAGAAGGTGAAGAGATTGACTACTGCTTGGGAAGATGAGGCTGCTGTCTGCGATTATTACACCCTAGTGGGGAAGTTGGAGCAGATTGAGAAGCTGAGCGGGCAATTTGAGACATTGCACAACGAGCTCGAAGAATTGACTTCAGCGAGATTCACAGTGGACTGTGCAACAGGTTTGAAACGCTTGCCACTGCTCTCAAGGCTTCGATTCGGCGTGAAATTGATAGGATTAGCGGCTATACGCCACTGCATTCTACGGTTGCTGGACCAAATTTAACTTCTGGTTTTGCTGGTTCTCAGACGCCACCTCTTCGCAGACCAGCATCGTCCCTGCCTCCCATACAATTGCCAAGATTTAGTGGAGGATATGCGGATTGGACGGACAATCATCCGGACCTCTCCAACATTGAGAAGTTCCAGCATTTACGATCTTGCCTGCGTGATTCGGCGTTGGAGACAGTTCGTGCGCTGGAAATTTCTGACAGCAATTATAATATAGCCTTGGATTTGTTGGAAAAAGGTTTAATAATCGTCGTTTAATCTTTCAGGCGCACGTTACTGAGATCCTGGGGCTGCAGTCTGTGGAGAATGGGTCAGTGTCGATGCTTCGGGAGATCTCGGACAAGTTTAACGCTCATATTCGGGCGCTCCAGGCTTTGGGCACTCCTGAGCAGATTGCAGGATGCATCATTGTGCAGGTGCTGCTTCGTAAACTGGATCCAGCGACTCAAGCCAAGTGGGAGGAACGATTAGAGGACTCAGCCTTCGTTAACTTGATTCCGTCATGGGGAGTCCATGGCCTCGTTATTGAGCAGCGATGCAGGACGTTGGAAACAGTGGATTTCGTTATGACAACCTATGCGCCGAGCGGTCAGGGTGGGCAGGAGCAGTAAAGCTAGCCACCCAAATCCATACTTGCTGCCTTTAAGCAAAAACACATCAGGTTGCGTTCTGTGCAATGACAGTGCTCACGGAATCCATCATTGTCCGAAGTTTATAGCACTGTCTTCATCAAATCGCTATAAAGAAGCCAAGAGGTGTTCCCTGTGTGTAAATTGCCTCAAGGCAGACCATCGGTTGAGTAAATGCAGCTCCAGAAAATGACGTACCTGTGGGCGTAGGCACCACACTCTCCTGTATTTTGGAGGTCCTGAAGCTACTGCAGCCTGAAAAATTGGATCTGTGCTCATCACTGAGTCCTCTGCTTCAGCCTCTGCATATTCTGCACTTATTGCCCAGGATCTCAGTAATGATGATGTGCTATTCCCCACGGCCACCGTCCTAGTCAAAAATAGTTTCTGGGGCCTTCGTTTCTGCCGAGCGCTGCTAGATTCCGGCTCTCAACTGCATCTAATAACATCCCGTTTAGCTAATCAGCTTCAGCTTCGGAAGATAAAATCGTCCACTGCTGTTTCTGAATAGGCGACTCCAGCCTCGTGAAAATAAGCCTTCACCTCGTTTGTAAACATACTCGGCTCCCCATCACTGCTGTAATCGTCCCTAATATCACTGATCGGCAGCCAAGCCGCAGCGTGAACACTTGCAGCTGGATGATCCCTGGAAACCTGCCACTCGCCGATCCAGGATATCATATACCTCAGGGCATCGATCTGCTGATTGGTGCAAGACTGTTTTGGAGCTCTTATGTGTTGGGCAATTCAAGCTTTTCGCCAGGATTACCAATACTTCAGGAAACTCTCTTTGGGATGGGTCGTGTCTGGAGGTTGTGATCGAGTCAAAAAACGTGTCGTTGATGAGCTTAACAGGACCCCAACATCCGATTTATCTGCGAAACCCTGCAGATTCTGTTGAAAGACAGGTTTCAACGGGGAGGATGTCGGGTTTCCCAGCCCGATGTTTAGGTATAAAAACTTGTTGTTAGTTAGTGGAGCAGCCTAACGTAAATCTACCTACATATGTTTGCTTATTCGATTGAACACTGTATTGTAAATAGTGTAATTGCTTATGCTATGGTTACGCTTTATGCTCATTTCGCTACTACAGCTGCAGCATCTATGCTGTTCTCCCGCGCTCTCTCTATCTATCTATCGCTCGCACTCGGCTCAGCAGCAGCCCGAGCTTCTTTCGTTCTCTCTACCTCTGCAGTGGGGCACGGGCAATTCCGGTCCGCCTGCCCTCAAGCAGTCTGGATTTAACTATCATAGTTTTCGGTGCATTTTTATACCCCAGCTACACACGCGTATTGCCGCTACCCTCATATAAACCTAAATAAAATTTTATTTCCAATTGAAACCTCGGCTCTTTTTATTTAAAACCTACCTTTTTGCAATAGCTATTAAAAAAAATGCTTAATAGCTCAACAGTCCAGTCCAAAAGTGGTAACACCAACATCCTTAAAAAATTTTGTAATCATCTTTGGTTTTGTGGCATGGGGCGTTATCCTATTGCAGGATAAAAGGATTGTCCAATAAGCCTGTCTCCAGAAGTAAAAGCATTATCATTTAGAACCGACAAATATTGGCCTTGATTCATCGAGCCAGTGACAGGAACGAAGTCACCCAGTCCATTATACGCCACACATTCCCAGAACGTCACTGATCCTCCACCATGGCTTACTTTTTGGTAAACGGGCCGCCTTTTTTGCCTTGTACCATTGGCAATCTTACAAAAATTTATTTTTGATAAATTATACTCAAAGGAGCTTTCATCTGTCGACAGAACGCTAGTCCAGACTCTTTGGCTTATGAAGATGTTTCTTTGCGAAAGCCAGTCTTTATAAAATGGTACGTCCTTGGCTTTATAAGTCTTAAAAATCACATTCTTTTAATCGTCGACGGACTGTGCGCTCACTAATTGGGGTCTTGGCTGTCAAATTAAATTGATCTGCAGCAGATTGAGGCTTCAGATAAATACTTTTTAAACCCCCGTACAAGAACTCGGACTTCACTGAGATCTGTTTTGCGCTTATTTAATAATTTTAATAACAACGTTTAATATTGATTAAGTTATACACAAAAGTTGTTTGATTCTCGCGTGCTCAAAAAAGAGTGAAAATAATTCCATTAAGATGCTGTCAAAATACTTATGCCACGCAAGCCGTTGTCTGCATGCATTCTTATCAGCAGAAAGAGAATACAAAAGGTAATCGAAATAAAACTTCGCATGCACATAGCTAAAAAATATATTCTTTTGTTTTGCGCCTCATTTTCACACCGTTATTTGGCGATTTCAAGTAACGCTAAGTTCAATAGTCTAAAAAAGAGGTTTCGTCAAAATAATTATGCCGACTAGTGTAAGACAGTATGGGACACTGCACTGGCCCGCACCAAACTGGTGGGAGGTACATATAAAAAAAAATCCGTACAGCAGTGTCCCAAAACATGATAAGTATTGAATAAGGGTCCTTTTCATCTGCGCATGAGTCAAACTGATGATGATATTTGGCTTCTATATAATTCAATGAGTCACCGTTTTATATTTAAAGCGTAAAAATTTCTCAAAACTTTTAATGGATGCTGCTGAAATTCATATTTTACAAATTAAATGTGTTGTGGAAAATTAAATATTTACAGAAAGTTAAAATAAAGTGTGTACGGATATTAATATTTCAAGGCGTCTTGTTTGACCTTGAAATCGTGTATGTTGACATATTAATGCAGGACTTCGAACTATTTATTTATTGGAAATACCAAGCGTAAGTAAACATATATGAATATAACTATAACTGTAACTAAATGTAAGGTAAGTAAGAATGGAAAACGACGAATCTTCTGTTTCCAGTGCATTGAAAAGGATTGTTCACATTTGCTCTAATTATACCCGTACTCAAAGAATAAAAGGGTATATTGTATTTGTGGTAAAAGTGGATGTGTGTAACGCACCGAAGAAAGCATTTCCAACCCCATAAAGTATATATATTCTTGATCAGCATCAATAGCCAAGTACATATATCCATATAGTCCGTCTGTCCGTCCGTCCGTCCGTTGTTCTTGTTGATCGTTTATTCTTATAGACTATAAGAACTAGGGCAACCAAATTTTGTTTCTAGATTCATGTGATATCGGTCCGCTTCCTTCTGCATCCAAAAAGGACGAAAAGCTGTGGCGACCACAATTTTAAAATATAAGCCGAGAAGGGGACGTGTTGTGTCGCTGTTAACGCGACCCGTACTCAGTAAGTACACATGTGAATTACATACATACATATGTAAAAATTTTAAAATATATTATCATTATACCCGTACTCGAAGAGTAAAAAAGGGTATATTGTATTTGTGGTAAAATTGGATGTGTGTAACATAGAGAAGGAATAATTTCCGACCCCATAAAGTATATATATTCTTGAAGAGCTAGAGAAACCAAATTTTGTTTCCACTATGATGTGATATCTCACTCCTAGAAAAGTATTTCGAAATTTCGCCCCGCCCACTTCCGCCCCCACAAAGGGCGCACATCTGTGGCGGCCATAATTTTGAAAAATAACAAAAACTAAAAATGCAGAATCATAGAGACAGCCTATATCTATCAGGGGACCAAATCTGAATCGAATCATTAATATAGCCACAATAGAGGGAAAATATACGAAAAAAAATCGCTCCCTCTCTTTCGCACTCACACAAAAATCGAGTCGATTTGGTTTTTCGTACAAATGAACGCCTGATCTCAGAGACTATAAGAGCTAGAGCAACCAAACTTTTGGCCAAGACTCCTGTGATACCAAACCTGAACAAGTGTATTTCAAAATTTCGCCCCGCCCCCCATTTCATTTTAAAATTCTATAAATCACATGTGTACTGACTGAGTACGGGTATAAAAACGGAGTCGCGCCTAAAGCGACTCCGTACGTTCTTTCGTATTTAACTAATACTAAATCTCCTATATTTATTTGTATGCTATTTAGGTTCCTGTCATAATATGCTTTTTGTTTTATTTTTGCTTTTTCTAATAATAATTTTGATCTACTCATCGACTATATTATATATTATATAATACGACTCTACTGGCTACGACTTTTAGCATGCTTGCTAAGGATCGGTATTGTAATAAGGTATTTAGTCAAATCGCATAGGATTGTAACGGCGTATTCATTATTATTTTCTGACCTTGGTAGGGGTCCTATTGTGTCGATCTGTACCGTATCGAGTGCTTTTGCTGGCGTTGCAGTTAATTGCATTTCTTCTTTGTTGTGTTTGAGAGTTTTGTTCTTCAAACATTTGTCACAATGTTTGATATACTTTTTATATCCCTTGTCATGTTTTTCCAGTTGAATTTTTCTCTAATCTTGGTAATTGTACGATTGACTCCCTGGTGGCCTCCAGTAATTGGGTCGTCGTGGAATTGTTTTAATATTTTATCGATCTATTTTTTTTCTTGCAAGTATGTTGTTTTTTGGCGTTAACGCAATTGTTATGTCTGTAAGGTTTTTTTATTTCCCATTTCTTTAAATTCTTCTACCCGGGTATATTTAAATATTCTGTCTTCTAAGGACAGTTGTAATTTAGTGACTCCTATATTACCGGCTTCAAAAAGCCCTCTTGAAGAATTGTCCTAAGTCAATTTTCTCGTTAATAATCAGGTCATTCACTATAAATTGGCTACAAATTCGTTTTCCCTTTTTGAATAGTAAATTCGGAAGGGTCAGAATGAGCTCGAATGAGCTCGACATGTCGTTTTACTTCTTTTTATATAGCGCTTCATATATTTTTTGGACCTTAAGACTTTCTTTACCACTCGTATTAAGAGTGTTTTTGTTTTACTTTTTCGGCTTCTGACCGTGTTGTTACTTTAAGTATTTGGGCTGCCTTGGCAGTTACATTTTTCAAATCCGATATTTCTATGCGGGATAGTGCATCCGCTACATAGTTTTCTTTCCCTGCTATCTACTCCACCACAAAATCATATTCAGATTTTGTTGCTGAATTTAAAAATAAACATTTTAAATGAAAATTAAGAGAATTTAGTTGTTTGTACTCAATATATCAAATAATATTGCAGCGTTCGGTGTACAAGGGAGAGGTATTCGTTAGCATTTTTACATAAATTTAGGATATTCAAAAATTGGAACTAATCATCGGATAAGTATAAAGAAGTTATGCATAAGTATGTTCCTCTGGTTGGGAGGTTGGAAAGGCGGGGGCCGGTGATGGTGCCCCGTTCTTGTGTGTCTGCTGCATCATGGGGGCTGGCTTTTTTTGGCCCGTGGTTGTGGGTCTGAGGTTGTCATCTTTGGGGACGCGCGCCATATTGTGCAGATACAACAGCTAGAGACGCACATTGATTGAGCACTGGAATGCTTTGGGTATTGATTTCGCGGTACTCCACCAAGAAGACCATGCCGTCACAGTCCATGGACTCGTCGGAGAAGAACTGCAGCTCCTTGAAGCCGCACAAAATATCCTTCAGGTAGAGGGTGTACGACTTCTTGTCGCCGAAAGCGAAGCATTGGTTCAGCACCTCGTCGACACCGGACTCCACGTTGGTTTTCTTGCCCTCATCGACATCCTCAGCAGATGCATTGGCGTCCTCAAATTTAATTTCGTCGCCAGTATGGCTGATCAGCTTTCCATACACATTGTAGATAACATCATCCACCAGCTTTATTTTGTTGGTTTTGGCGAACATCTCGTCCTCGGTAATGATATCCTTGTAGATTTTCATGTTGGCACGCGCTGTGTATATTATATAATATGAATATTATATGTGTATCCGGCGATAAAACGCCACTGATACACATATAATGCTGGCAGGATCGACTTCTGGTGATTTTGGGTATTTCTGATATAAACGGTTTGGCTGATAAGCTTTCTTGTTTATTATATTATATTATATATCTGGCGCTATAACGCCGCTGATACATATATAATAATGGCAGGATCGCCATGTAGTACGCTAGAGGTCTTTCAGTTATAATTACTTTTTTATTTAAATGAAGCTTATATTTATACAAAATCGTTGGGGCGAGTTGCCTCCATGCAGGTATTCTATCGTGGGAAACAAAGCCCTGTTGCGTAAGGTTCCCACAATCAATATGCAACATGAGGCGTCAGCTTTCGGTCAGCGGTGGTACCTGCCCAATGCCCGTTACGTAAGGTTCTCACGGTTTAGATGCAGACGCATCACTTTTTGGGCAGCGACAATTACCGCCGCTGAAACTGCATCATATTGCAACTTGGCCTTGGGGTGGTGCTTAAATTGGTTAGGCCAAACACACTGCATGAATACACTACAATATAACAAAAACTAAAAATGCAGTATCATAGAGAAAGAACATATCTATCAGGTGCCCAAATCTGAATCGGATCGGAGCATTAATATAGCCACAATAGAGAAAAACATATGAAACGAGAAAGAACGTACGGAGTCGCTGTAAACGCGACTCTACTTTTATACCCGTACTCAGTCAGTACACATGTGATTTATGTGGAATTTTCAAATCAGTTTTACATTTTACATTTATTTGATGCATCTGTCATCTACATCTACATCAGTTCTCACAACAACACACGTACACTGCACGAGACAGAGCGTGCGAGTGTGAGTGTGAGAGAATCAGCAGCAGCAACCCTCAAAATAAAATATATTTTGTTTTGGTTGTAGCGGCGGCCGGGGCAGCTCGCTGCTAAAAATTCATTTGATCATTGTGGCTACAATAATGATCCGATCTGAACCAAATTCGGGAATCTGGTAGATATGGTCATTTTCTACGATTCTGCATTTTTGGTTTTTTTCTATCTTCAAAATTGTGGATTTTCGTATTTTGGGGGGCGGGAGTGGGCGTGGCAAAATTTTGAAATAAACTTGCACTGAAGCGATATCACAGGAGTCTAGGCAAAAAATTTGGTTGTTCTAGCTCTTATAGTCTCTGAGAACGAGGCGCTCATTTATACGAAAAACCAAATCGACTCGATTTTGTGTGAGTGCGAAAGGGAGGGAGCAAAGTTTTTGCGTATATTTGCCTCTATTGTGGCTATATTAATGATCCGATCCAATTCAGATTTGGGCTCCTGATAGATATGGGCTGTCTCTATGATTCTGCATTTTTAGTTTTTGTTATTTTCAAAATTGTGGCCGCCACAGATGTGCGCCCTTTGTGGGGGTGGAAGTGGGCGGTGCGAAATTTTGAAACACTTTTCTAGGAGTGAGATATCACATCAGTCTGGATAAAAAGTTTGGTTGCTCTAGCTCTTATAGCCTTCGAGCAATGGGCGACAAACAAGACGGACAGACAGCAATTAGCAATAATACAATATACCCTTTTTTACTCTTCGAGTACGGGTATAAAAACGAGACGATTTGGTTTTTCGTACAAATGAGCGCCTCGATCTCAGAGACTGTAAGAGCTAGAGCTGTCGCTGCAGATTCTCTCACACTCACGCTAACAGACTCTGCTTCGTGCAGTGTACGTGTGTTGTTGCGAGAACTGATCTAGATGTAGATGACAGATGCAGCAAACAAATGTAAAATGTAAAAGCTGATAAAACATTTGAAAATTCCACATAAATCACATGTGTACTGACTGAGTACGGGTATAAAAGTAGAGTCGCGTTTACAGCGACTCCGTACGTTCTTTCTCGTTTTTTTCTGCTACTGTCATCTACATGACTTCTTACAACAACACTGCACAGAGAGTTGGCGGCCAGCTGCTAAAAATTCATTTCATCATTGTGGCTCCAATAATGATCCCATCTGAACCATATTCGGCAAGTAGGTAGATATGCATTTTTCGATTTTTCCTATCTTCAAAATTGTGGACTTTCATCTTTTGGGGGGCGGAAGGAGGCGTGGCGAAATTTTGAAATAAACTTGCACTGAAGGTTGTACTTCTCTTGGTCCTTAGAATTCTGGTGAAGCAAAAATCGGGTTTGAAAATCTCCCACATAAATGCACAAAGTTTAACAAGGAAAATTGACGAATTCAGAAATATGTTTATCGACTCTGGTGTGGATGTTACATGTGTGTCCGAGACTTGGTTTGTCCCCGACTTAAGTGACTCATTAATTGAATGTTGAGGATACAATGTATTTCGTTCTGACCGTGTAGGGCATGCCCTACACTATATATAAATGACAAGATAGCCGCAAAACTCATCTGTAAGCAAAGACTAGATAGAGCCATAGAGTACATATTTCTAAAGATCACCATCAATAAAAAAAAGTTGCTTCTTGGTTGCATATATCGACCAAATCGAAACATTGACTACTCAGAACTGACATCACTTAGTACTGACATTTCCTTGACTTATACAGACGTAGTCCTAGCAGGCGACTTTAACTGTGATATTCTTAGAGAATCCTCATTGACAGATAGCATGTTGAGCCTTGACTTTAATATAGCGAACCAACAGCTCCCCACACACTTCACACAAACCAGAAACACACTACTAGACCTATTCTTTGTCGATAGTACTGACAAATTCTCCTATATAACCAACTCACAGTACCAGGATACTCAAAACATGACCTTATTTTATTGACCTATAATTTTAATCCTGATTACCATAACTATGATACCTTTTACAGAGACTTTAAGCACATTGACCTTGAAAACCTACACACTGACATAAACATTCTTGACTGGACATCAATACATTATATGTTGTCTGTAAATTCTCAGCTTGCCCACCTGCAATCAAACATTGACTTTCTTTACAGTAAACATGTACCCATTAAGAGAAAGGCAGTCAAACGAACAGGCTAAAATAGTCCCTATCCCAAAAGCAAACTCCCCAGACTATAGGCCAATATCCATACTCCCGACCCTGTCAAAAGCGTTCGAGACCTTGGTAGCTGAACAAATAAATTCGTTTCTTACAGAGCACAGCCTACTGAACAGTAATCAATCTGGATTCAGAATTAATAGGAGTTGTACAACTGCAATGATAAAAATTGTAGAGGATATCCGTGAAAAAATGGACGATGGAAATGTAACGTTCCTAACTCTTCTTGACTACACTAAAGCTTTTTGACTCAGTTGACTATCGCATCCTCATCGCAAAACTTTTGCGAATCCTACAACTTCTCTGACTCAGCAGTACGGTTGCTATCGTCCTATCTCCTAAATAGGACACAGGCTGTAGTTGCCGAAGGCAAAATGTCGTCCTTTGCTCATGTTAAGTGTGGTGTCCCACAGGGATCAGAACTCGGTCCATTATTGTTTTCGATTTATGTAAATGATTTGCCAATAGTATTGTCCGACTGTAAAGCGCACATGTACGCTGATGACGTCCAATTATATGTTAGTCGACCGTTAAATAGAATAGATGAGTGTATAAATGTTACCAATAGAGAGTTTGAGAAGATAAGTGCGTGGGCAAGCAACAACCGTCTATGCCTTAATCCAAAAGAAGTCAAAATGCCTGATTATATACAAAAACAAGAAAAAGATAAGCGAAACCATATTAAGACGTATAAAAATATCAAACATTCCCATTAGCTACATAGAGAAGACAACTAATTTAGGCTTTATAATAAACAGTACTCTGTCATGGGATGATCATGTGAGCAAAGCAGTCGGAAAAACCTATTGGATTCTAAGAGCACTTAATATTACCAAGCCATTTATACCAGTAAGCATCCGGATGCAGATAGCAAAAGCTTACTTAATACCTGTTCTCACTTATGAGATCGAGGCATTTTGGACACTGTGGCTACGCAAACAGGCAAAAAGTTGAACGTGTGTTTTAATAATATAGCAAGATACATTTTTGGACAGAATCTCTGCATTCTCATATAAAATTTTCGACATGACTCTGTTCAAATGGATTGACTATAAGATGCTTACGTTCCTACATAAAATAATCCTCACCAGAAAACCCGAATATTTGTATGAAAAACTTATATTTACCAATTCCGCAAGAATCACCATACGATATAGAACACTCAATGCCGAGAGACATTTCTTTGTGAATGTTATTCGCATATGGAATCAACTTCCACATCACATGAAAACAATTCGAAACCATACACAATTCAAAACTCAGTTAGGAGCCCACCTCTCATTAGATTAAGAAAACAAATCAATAAATGTATCCGTTAATAAGTATGTCATACTAAAAGATTAATTTAGATATAAGCTGAATACCAAAAAAAAAATGTGACACCTAGTGCTCTAATTATAAGCCCCTTGCTTGTAGCACTAGGAAATACAATAAACAAACAACAAAAAAAAAAAAAAAAAGGTTATCACAGGAGTCTGGACAAAAAGTTTGGTTGCTCTAGCTCTTATAGTCTCTGAGATACAGGCGCTCATTTGTACGAAAGAGCAAAGTCGACACGTTGTTGTGTGAGTGCGAGCGAGAGGGTACGATGTTTTTCGAAATGGTTTTCTCTATTGTGGCTAGGCGCTGCCGAGTATTCGGTGACGCCTTTCCATGAGTGCAGCCACAGAGAAGATGCTGGATGCTCTCTATTTCCTCCTCGTCCATGCAGCTGCGGCAGAAGTCATGGTGGGGCAATCTGTACCTAGTGACCATGTGGCCGATGACACAGTGCCCCCGTTATAACCCCCGTCAGTGTCCGCACCTGACTCTTTCTGAAACCTAGGATAGTCTTAGTGCGTTTCGGGTCATAGTGGGGCCAGAGCGAGCGTGAGATCTCACAGTTGGGTGTTGTGTTCCACCGTCTGTCTGAGATGATGTCTCGCAGCATCCTCCGCCAGTGGCTTAGCCGATCCATTTCTGGCACACTCGTCCGCACTCTCGTTGCCCGCGATGTCGGGAGTGTGATTGAGTGAGCCCTGATCCGGTTTAGCGTGTCCACCGTATCACGTACGAGTCTGCTCGTGGTCTTGTTGGAAACCAGGGCTTTGATAGCAGCTTGACTGTCAACGCAGATTGCTATGTTCCTCGGAGGTATCTCCAAGGTATAAACCAACTTTGCCGCTTGCCATACTGCGTATATCTCCGCCTGAAATACACTGCACCAGTCTGGTAGTCTTAGGGATATGTTGGTTGCTAGTTCTTCAGAGAAGATTCCAGCTCCTGTCCCTTCGACTGTCTTTGACCCATCAGTGAAGATGGAGAGCACGTTCTGCCCAAGGGCACCTTTACGCATCCATTTCACTCTGTCCAGTATGTGTCCTTTAAAATTTCTCTTCCATGAAAACTACGAGACACAGTAGTCACTGTGTTCACCCGTTCCACTTTCCTCCTTACAGAGTATTGTGGCGTGGCCATAAGGCGATGGCTTGAAGTACCGCGCGGCTGAAAGCCTCACGGCACTTGTCTCAGCATTGCACTTAAGGTAGAGGTCTATGGGCTCCAGGCTTAGCATGGTGTCCAGAGCAGCCTGTGGGGTGGATTTCAGAGATCCAGTGACCCCAAGGCATGCCGTCCGTTGGACTTTCCGGAGGTACTCTAGGTGAGATTTGGTGTTGGCCGCTTCCCACCACACCAAGCTTCCGTACGTCAGAATTACCGCTGTATACATCCAATGGATGATGTGCGGTTGTAAGCCCCATGTTCGCCCAAAGGCCTTCCTACAAATGTAGAAAGCAGCCATTGCCTTTTTCTTCCTTTCCTCCGTGTTTCTTTTGCAGGAGGGCTTGGAGTCTAGGATGACACCAAGATACTTGGCTTCGTTCGATAACTCAAGCGTCGTTCCACCAATTGCTGGTCGTTTGAAGTTTGGTATCTTATATTTTTTCGTGAGAACAACACCAGTTCTGTCTTTTGGGGATTAACCCCCAAACACCCTCCGCATAAGCCACGACCTTGTATCCGCTCCTCCCCAACTGAAGAAGAAGGTCGTTGAGGACTAAGTTCCACAGGAGACGGGATATAACCCCCTGCGGAGTACCTCGTGTGACCGTCTTCCTTGAAGAGGAGATGCCCAGATTAGCGCTAATCGTTCTGCTCCTGAGAACGCTATCCAGCCATATGGTTACCGTCGGGTGTGTGCCAATCTTGGTCAGTGCGGCTGTTATTGACTCGATCCTGACGTTGTTGAAGGCTCCCTCTATGTCTAGGAATGCCGCCAAAGCATATTCCTTATGGCTAAGAGTCTTTTCGATACTCCCAACAACTTTGTGTAGTGCGGTCTCAACTGATCTACCTTTGATGTAGGCGTGCTGAGCTCCGCTGAACACTTGTCTGTCGAGTTTGGTTCTTATGCAAAGATCAATCAGCCTTTCCATCGTTTTCAGCAAAAATGAGGATAGACTGATGGGTCTGTAGTCCTTTCGAGAGATGTGGTTTATCTTCCCGGCTGGTAGCAGGGACAGGCAAGCTGCCTGCAACATGGCTGGTCGTATATCATCCGGCCCCGGTGACTTGTAGGGACCGAAGGATTTGTCTCAGTGTCGTTGATGTTGAGTATTCCGGGAAGTGGGTGCTCATGAGAAGCTCTAAGAATTCCTGACTATTTACTGCGAAGGCACCGTCCTGGTTGCGGAGCAGTCCAGGTGTGGTTGGCGCCTTTGATAGCACACGTCGAAGCATAGAGGCCTCGGTGGTACCATCTATGGCATCGCAGAAGGCAGCCCATGACTCCCTTTTCGCCTTCCTACAGGTGTTCTGTAGGTGTTAAAGCTGCGGCGATATTCGTCCCAGCTTTCCTGTGTGTTTGTCACTTTTGCCCTGTTGAAAAGCCGCCTTGACTCCCTCCTGACTTCGCTCAGCTCCGCGTCCACCACGGATTGCGATTGGACTTTTGGGGGTCGGCTGATCGGGCCAGATTCAAGGGAAGGCCCCTGTAGGGTTTAAAGTAACTATCTGAGCCCGCTTCCTCTAGTGTTTCCGCTTGAAGGATGTTCCCTTCCGGTGGGGAGGGTAGTGCCTGCCTTACGGTTGCGGAGAAGCGGCTCCAGTCTGTCCGCTTGGGATTGCGGTAGGCCTTGGGCCTTTCTCTGTTCCATTTGATGCTGAACACTATCCTGTAGTGGTCCGAGAAGGAGCACTCACCGGACACATGCCAATCATCAATGGTTAGGGAGTCACTGTCCGAGGCAAGTGTTATATCAATAACCTCTGCACGGTTCTTGTTGCGGAAGGTGGGGTGGTCTCCTCGGTTGCACACAACAAGATTTGTGGACAGAATGTACGAACAGTGATTCTCCTCTGGAATTTGTGCCCGTGCTTCCCCATAGGGAGTGATGGGCATTCGCGTCGCAGCCTAGGACGATGTCGAGACCCTCTTTCCGCGCTTGGTGGATTAGGGCCCTGAAATCCCCCGAGGGTGGGTCCTCTTCCTCATACGGCAGGTATGCCGAGGCCAGGTATAGGTTCTTCCCGTCCTTCCTCTCAAATAGTGCTACCGTTAGGTCCGGAGTACTGTACCTGCAAGAAAACAGAACATTAAGCTCGCTTTTACCACGATACAGGTTCTTGGCTTACCCACGGGGTGTGCCGTGAGGGGTGTGCCTCCCTTAATGGTCCAGGGCTCTTGGATGAGGGCCACGTCTACCGCCTTCTCGTCCATAAACCGCAGCAGGCCCGCCGATGGTACACTTGAGTGATGCAGATTAATCTGCACCACCTTCATGCTGTTCAGCGGGCTTGGGGTGTCGCGGTACCGCTACTGCAAAAGTTCCCCAACCAAAAGATATGCGTCCTTTTCAAGGAGTTTAGCCAGGCTTTTTTGACCAATACTGATCCAGAGCTCCTTGCCGTTCCCCTTGTCTCACGCTATCGCCCGTATGATGGTCCAGTCTGACGTTCCCAGGATCCGGCTCTGAGCCTTGATCAGGACAAGTGTGTCTTCATCCGCCTTGATTGGGGGAGGAATCCATACCTTCATGATCGTTCTCCTGCGAATCTCATCGATGAGATTCACGCAGAGAGCCGCTCCTGGCCGAAGTTCACCAAAACCTTGGACAGTGGTTTTGAGAAACTCGAGAGTTTCTGCGTTACCACAGGCCACTGATTTGGCTCCCTTATACCACTTGATGCCCTTGAACTTGCAAACAAACGGGTTGTCTGCCCGAACAAGGGCATACTTCATGGCGGTCAGGATTTCTGATTCTGCCTTCAGCCAGTTAACGTCCGATATCTTCCCTTCCGGGTGGCTTCGGTCGATAATGGCTGTCAGCAGCTCAGGCGGTGCTCCTAGGCTGGCCAGAATGTCCTCTAGTTTCGCCTTCTTTGGCTCGGAAGCTCTTATGGAGTCATCCGTCCTCTGCCGCTTGAACCTTGGCACTCGACCAGTCGGTTCCACCGTTGCCTTCTATACAGAGGGCGTTGGGGGTACCTTGGCGCTTGCCGTGTTCTGCGGCTGAGGTATGGTCTTCGCTCTCTGCTTCCCGAAAACCTTCTTCCCCCTTCTCCCTCGCCAGTTCGCAGACGATGACGTTGAGGGTTGGTCCACCATCGTCTTCGTGCCAGCTGCTGCTGACGGTGAAGACGACGGCAGGGTCCTCTGCCACCGTCGCGTGTACGCTTGGTGGGGGTCTGGTCTCCGTTGGCAGGAGCGACTCCCTTCAGCCGCTCGTACCACCGCACGTTCTGTTCGTGCTTCTTCCTTAGGCTCCCTTTCCTTCGCGGTCAGCGTTTCGGGGGGTCTTTTGGCTTATACCACGAAGGTATTTTTACCGATGCCCTGTATCCGAAAGCCGTTTGCGTCGGGTCTGAGCCTCCTCCTCCGTCACAGGTAGTGGACTCGAGTCGACCTGGATGTTGGTAGCCGTGACTTGTGGCTCCGCCATCTGCAGCTCCTCGCTGTGTCCATGGCGAAAGAAGGCTTTGGCCAACTCTGCCTCCGACACTGAGGGGCCAGTGAAGACGAAGCTTCCGTCGCTGGTTCCCGGTTCCAGGTCCTCAATCGTCCCTCTCTGCCTGCGGTTACTCCTTTCGCTTGTAGCATTACACGATTTGGCAGCCAAGCACTCCACTGCCATCTCGGGTTTCCTGCAGTCACAGGATTTCGACGCCGGGGGCCTGCGCTCGCACCCCCAAACACCGCCGGTACTGGGTCTCCGACTCTCTGCACCTTAACTGACAAATTGTTAACGGACATTTCCCCATAACGGATGCGTATTAGCCCTACCGCCAGGGTGAACTACTTTTAGCTTCGGCGCTCTCCCTTGACCTGCGCGGCTTGGGTGGCCCATCTGGCAGCATGTGCTGCCGCCGGTATAGCTTTCGGGGTCCTTACGCTTACTAAGCCCCCTCATCGCGGCATCGCCGAGGGGCAAAGGGAGCAGTGGTGTTAAATGACCCTAGTCTTTACCCTCCCGACCATGACAAACGCATCTACTTTGGGCTTTGTCCCAAAACAAAGATCCTACATATTCTACAGTATCTTGCGAGAGATAAGCATAAGTACTTGACTGATGGAGTCACTAATTAGATAAGGCCGACATATTCTTTAACAATAATTCAGTTTCTTTAATTGAATGACCCTAATCATAAGATAAGATATAGATACAAAATTCACACAGATAGTACAATTTCTTACATTATAAAACAAAATTACAAATTAGCTTCTTCATCTTCAAATAATTACTTGAGCATTAAAGGGAATACCAATTTCAAATCAGTATATATATCTATGTGGTCTCAGCCACTAGTTGTACTCAAAGACAGTATTTAAATACTCATCGATCTATCGTTGGGCCCAAGATGACTTTTAATGGATTCAGGTGCATATGCTGTGTAATTTAGAAGTTGGTCAGTTGCATTTATATATATATACAGAGAAACACATTATTCCAAACTCATATTGTTCAGTTTCCAATCTCTTCAGCTACTTTACAAAAAAAAAACACACTAGAAAAAGTTATATAGTTAATACATAAGTTACAAACGGTAAGGCAAACGGGAAAATTTTAAACAGCTGTGTCTTAGACCAGCAACGTATAGCTTTTATGTGATACTGATCAGTGTGAACTTGAACTTGAAACAAAACAGAATAACATTTGCTGATTAGTGTGTGTCATACAGAGTAGTTCTGATGCAATGTGGTTTTGGTTAGCGTTAATACTTAATCTCTTGTACAAGTATATTCGGGATATGTCGGTGATGATTATGACCTCTGGAACTCGAGATCCCCAGGTCGAGGTTTACTAAGTCGTGGCCACATTCAACAAACGTGTTTGGATTGAGTGGTTCTTGACACTGTGAATGATTGCCAATATTGAGCTAGCCCAACGTCGCCGGGCCGGTCTCACTTTTCCGCCGCGAACGTGGACCGCGCCAACTCAAGTGGTCAGTGTTCGAACGTAGTATAGTGGCTGTAACGACTTGGTGGTATTCCGATTTCCTATGCTGAATAAAAATGGCAAAAGAAGCCTATTTTTCCACTGTTGTATAACGTACCTCCAGCTTTTCTAATGAACTTCACTTCATTTTCACTTTTCCTTTGGGTTCTAATTGTTCTGCCAGGGTTTGTATTTATTAATAACACATTAATACAGTGCCGCTCAACTGAATAGGTTTGAAAATTATTTCTTCTATTTTTTCTTCTCTCTTTGTTCCTATGGCATTTTTTTCCTTCTTTCTTTTTGTTTTGAACATTCATTTGTTTACTCATAATATGACAAAAAAAAATGTAACGGGTTCTATGCGACGGTAAATCAGAATTTTGCTTTCATCGTGAAATTCGCTAAATGTGTGGTTTATTTTTGGCTCATCTGATTAGGTTTGACAACTTTGACTTCACTTTTTGATTGACTGTGTGATTGAAAACATATAATTTCTTTGGTATACTTAAATTAAAAGTAATTGCTACCATTTTTTTTAATAGGGGTCGGGGAAAATCTTTTAACCGATTTTAAAAGGTCAAATTAAAGGCTATATTGAATCTACCCTAAAACATACTGAAATAGCAAAGAAGATTGGTCGAAGCCAAAACGTGGTAAGAAATTTTCTTCGTAATAAAGCCGATTACGGGAAAAAAATGAAAGGAGGAAAAAATATGCTACAACGGCATCAGAGAGGCGACTTCGATCTGCTTCGAATTCCCACCTCTCTGCCAGTAAATCAGGGATGAATGCAGATGAATGTAAATGCTAGTTTGGCAACGGTAAAACGAGTTATTCGGAGTGGTAAGCACTTAAAGAGATTAAAAATAAAAAACTCCTCTCAATGATACACGGAAGGAAGCAGCGCGACTTCGATTTGCGCGGGATCACATGACATGGAACAAGGAGTAGAAGGCTGTGGTCTTCTCCGACGAAAAAAAGTTCAATCTCGACGGACCGGATGGCTACAACTATTATTTTTCACAATATGCGAAAAAGAGGAATGATTTTTGAGTCGTCATCACTCCTGTACAGGAGGCGTAATGGTTTGGGGAGCCATATCGTTTTATGGAACTTGCGAGCTGCAGTTTGTTTCATCAAAAGATGAATGCAAATGTCTACAAGACTGTGCTCCAAAAGACTTTTCCCCAGTTTTCCGAAATTTTTGGACCTATTCAATGGACGTACCAACAAGACATCGCCCCCATCCATACAGCCCGGGTAAAAACAGTGGATTAAGGACCATAATCTCAACTTGCTCGAGTGGCCGCCATACTTCTCGACATAAATATTATCGAGAACATTTGGGGACTTTTATACAGGAGAGTGTATGAAGGGGAAAGACAATTTCAAGACTCGGCGACCCTGGTTGAAGCGATTAAAAAGCCTGGTCAACTATTTCACTGAGTAAAATTGAAAAATATTACGATTCCTTATCAAATCGAATGTTTGAAATAATTAAGAATAAGGGTGGTCATACCAAAAATTAAATAATGCAGAAATAGTGTCTTTTATTATTTAAGTTACCAAGTGCCATGAAATATTGCTGTGAATAATTTTTTTTATAATTTTGTTGGTCAAACCTATTCACTTGAGCCAAAAAATTAATGTAGATTTTCAGCTATGTTTTTGAAAATATAATAAAAAAAAAAAAACCAAACCAAAAAAAAAAATTTTGTATTTTATAAATAATTGATTGTTTTACTTAACAAAATTTATTTAGTTTAAATTCGAGTGCTCGTTATGAAGATATTATGTTCTAAGTCTAAAAAAAAAAGAAGTCAAACCTATTCAGTTGAGCGGCACTGTATTTCCGATAATTTGTGTGGGGATTGACGAATGGAAATTGTGTAAGTCCACGTGTCTTTACTTTTTATACAGAAATTACAGTATCGACATATATACGTGTGTACTGTTTGAATTTAAGCAGGGTAATGATATTGCATGAAAAAATTATAATCGCCTGACACCTTGCATTGTGAAGCTCAGCTTTGAGCTTTATCTTAGCTGTATAACCGGATGATCTTCTTGCTTTCCCTCATTCTACCAATTTCTTCGATCTATGCTTACGAGGGCAGTACAAAAAATATTTCTATACGAAAGGTACCTAGCTTGGTTGATGCATTTATTCTACCCGTACTCGAAGAGTAAAAGGGTATATTGTATTTGTGGTAAAAGTGGATGTGTGTAACATAAAGAAATAATCATTTCCGACCCCATAAAGTATATATATTCTTGATCAGCACCAATAGCCGAGTCGATATAGCCTTGTCTGTCCGTCTGTCTGTCCGTATTGTTTGTCGCTCATTGCTCGGAGGATATAAGAGCTAGAGCAACCAAATTTTATTTCCAGATTGATGTTATATCTCACTCCTAGAAAAGTGTTTTAAAATTTCTCCGCGCCCACTTCCGCCCCCTCTCTTTCGCACTCACACAAAAACGAGTCGTTTTGGTTTTTGTATTTTGTGTAGCCTGGATCTCAGAGACTATAAGAGCTAGAACAACCAAACTTTCTGTCCAGACTCCTGTGACACCAAAACCAAGATGTATTTCAAAATTTCGCCACGCCCCCTTTTGCCCCCTCAAAAGATAAAAAGTCCACAATTTTTAAGATAGGAAAACGAAAAATGCAGTTTCGTAGATAATGATCATATTTTCCGAATAGATATATATACATATATAGACATTGCCAAATATGGTTCAGATCGGATCATTATTGTAGCCACAATGATGAAATGAATTTTCAGCAGCTAGCCGACCACCCTTCAGCTGTGTTGTCGTGTGAAGTGATGTAGATCTAAATGGCAGATGCAGGAAAAAATGTAAAGTGTAAAATGTAAAAATGATCAAATATTTTAAAATTCCACTTATGTATAGTAGTATGTAAATCACACGTGTACTGACTTAGTACGGGTATAAAAGTAGTGTCGCTTTAACTGCGACACAACACGTCCCTTCTTGCTCAATTTTTTTTTAACTGTACCGTATGTACTCTTATTTGTTCCCTACGTAGGACACTGGACACATGCGCTTGTGATCCATGTTTTGATACAAAATGCCTTTAAGTTCAGGGCCGGTCTTGAGCTCAGCATGGGTGTTCAATCACTCCAACAGTGATGATATTGGAAATTTTTCCTGCGCTAAAGCTTAGGAACGAACCGTTCTACAAATTCTACTTCGTAGTCTCCGCATCCGTGTCCCCAGCCCTTTTGTTTGGTCTGGGTGGAGAAAAATCCATCTGTTTGTCTTTAAGCCGCGTAAGCCATAATTTTTATCGGTCCTATGTCTTTTTCTATTAATTGCATAAGCCAATAAGTTCTCTGCCAAAAAATTTTTGTTCGTAATTCTAATAAAAAGGTAAAAGTGTTCTTCAACACATTGCTAGTAATAAAAGAATATCTAATTAACATTTTTTTTAATACTTTTATCTCTTTTAGGAGTGAACTTAAAAGGAGTCTCTCCGGGGAAAATAAAGACGCTATCCAACCATCATAGTCTAAAAAAAAATGTATATTAAACTCGTTCTGGCTTAATCGCTAAATTAATTATTCTGAATTGACGTTTAACGTAAAGCTATGTATGAAAACCAAAATAGTTTAGAAAGTAAGCTCGATAAGTTTACTGAATCCAAATACGAAAATACCCAACGTTTGATTTTTGGGTATAATCATAAAAATATTCGTATTCTTTTTTTTGGAGAGCGACTCAATTATTCTCAAAATTGCATCGATGAATATACCTAACGTTGTAAAGAAAAATGGCAAGTCATTATCAGAAAAAATCAAGCAAAATTATAAATAAACCACTATTGGTTTATAATATTAGAAAAAATTATATGAAAAAAAATATCAACTATTGTCACCGGCCATTTAAAATGGATAAACTTTCGGGACCAAGCCAAATGAGCATTATCGGAGATTTTGAAGAGGAAGTGGAACGGGAATTCGATTTACTCTTCACAGGTTATAAAAAGAAAAAAACTTGTGGAAAGCTTACACGTGTTAAATTTATCTAAGGTAAGTGCACACAGAGAAAGATTTTCTAAATTTTATAGAAACAAAAAAAAAAATATTTGTTTTTATGGCCCAAATTGTATCTAATTGTTTATGTATACATATGTATATACTAACATATGTACTTATATATTCTCTGAATCTAAATGCAGCGTGATGCAAAGCATGATATAATAATGCAAGGTTTTGAGGCAACAAGCTCTCTTTTCGGGGTCGATTTTTTCTCAGCATAACAGCAAATATAGCACCAAACTTAGTTGTGATTGGATGTGAGTGCAAACGAATAAGATCCGAAAGAGAGCGAATTCACCACCTTGTATCATTTTTCATGGAGCAAAGAACCAACCAAGCAGTATAAATATATATACATACATACGAGTATGTGTTACTTACTGCAGACGAATGAAATATAACACACTAAATAGAGGTTTTTGAATTTTTAAGAATGATTGGCTACATTGCAAATTCTAAGGTACGAGTAGTGATATACTCACCCAGGACCACAACTTATTTATACCCGTACTCGAAGAGTTAAGTCTATGTTGTATTTGTGGTAAAATGGAAGTGTGTAACCCAGAGAAGGAAAGATTTCTGACTCTAAAAAGTATAAATATTCTTGATCAGCATCAAAAGGCGAGTCTCTGTCTGTCTGTCCGTTTTGTTTGTCGCCCATTGCTCGGAGTCTATAAGAGCTAGAGCTCCCAAATATTTTTCCAAGCTCATATGATATCTCACTCACTATCAACCAGATTGCCGAATCTGGTTCAGATCGGATAATTTTTGTATCCATTATTATAATTTATTAAATAAAATTAAAATATAAAAATATTAAACTTTTTAATCAAACAAAAATGTTCTACCTCGGTAGTTAAACCTACATATGTACACTGCACGTCAGCAGGTTAGAAAACCACTCGCTTTAGTAGTTTAGTAGCTTTAGTAGTTTATGTGTGTAACATAAAGAAGGATTCGTTTCCGACCCCATAAAGTATACATATTGTATATATACATTGTATATATTATCATCATTAATAGCCGAGTCGATATAGCCGTGTCTGGCCGTCCGTTTGTCTGCCTGTCCGTCTTGTTTGTCGCTCATTGCTCTGAGACTAAAAGAGCTAGAGCAACCATATTTTTTTACCAGACTGATGTGATATCTCATTCCTACAAGTGTATTTCCCTATGTCGCCACGCCCCATGAAATTTTGAAGAGAGAAAAAAACAAAAAATGCAGTATCGTAGAGAATGATCATATCTACCAGATTACTGAATCTGGTTCAGATCGTATCATTATTATAGCCACAATAATAAAATTCATTTTCAGCAGCGATACCCCCAACCCCCCGCAACAAAATATACATTTTGTGATGATAGCCGCTACTGGTTCTCTCTCTCGCTCACACACTGCTCTCACACTCTGCCTCGTGCAGTGTACGTTTATTTTTGTGATAACTGATTTAGATGACAGATGCAGCAAAAAAATTTAAAATGAAAAAAGTTATAAAACATTTGAAAACTCCACATAAATCACATGTGTACTGACTGAGTACGGGTATAAAAGTAGTGTCGCGTTCACGGCGATTCTGTACGTTCTTTCTCGTTTTAAATTTACTTTAATCAAAAGTTTGTTTCTGCTTAACTTATTTTTTTACAAATCTTTTTTCGTGAGACAGCAAGAACATTGATTCTTTATTTTGGTCATCAGGTTAGCACATGTTTATTCTTTTTCATTTATCTTCTACATTTGAACACGATTTGCGACAACATTTTTTTTGGCTGCTTAAGTGATCTATTGTTTTTATAATGAATACAAGAAATGCGGTATCTGGCGATGGGAAGGAAAAAATTTAAGCTTAAAAAGAATCCAAGCTGTCGATAAGTGAAATATCCAAAAAAAAATCGGAAGGAGTCGTAATGTCATATCTAATTTAATATGCAATAAATCGGGATATGGGTTTAACAATAAAGGCGGTAATTATTAAGTGATATTCAATGCTGACAAGATCGCATTACTCCATAGCAAAGATCAGAGCAAATGGTGGTGTTAAAGCATGCCTATCTACCGATTCCGATATTGATTAGGAATGCTTAACATTCAAAGACCCTTAAACTGATGAAAAAACACCAAATTAACGATGCATGGAAAAAGTATGATTAAATTTAGCACAGAGAATTTGACCTAGGCGGTAGGTCGTCGTTTCGGATGAAAAAAATTAAATATAGAAGGACCTGACTGATACGATTATCATTTCCATTATCTTAGTAATGAAGAGCACCGGATCGTTTTCAAAGTCGGGTGGGTGGAGTGTTGGTGTGCCATCTAATATGGTCAATGTGAGCTGCAGAAAACAAAAATTGAATGCAAAAAACGTATAGCAAAAGTACTGGAAACTGCTTTTCCGTATTTTAAAAAATTATGCTTATAGATTGGTCATTGAGTTTTAAACATGAGATCGATCCGATCCACACGGTCTGTGTGATTAAATGTCAAATTAGTACAGTGTCCACATTACTCACCCGACATAAATATAATAAAAACGCGTGGGGATGGCTCGTTCGCAAAGTTTACGAGTCTGTTAAGCAATACTCTATCAAAGAAGAACTAACTGAAGTCAACAATAGTCCTCGGTCAGCCATTTTTTTAAATTATAATGCCAGTTTATACGATTCGCTTCCCAAAAGGATATATAAGGTCATTCTCTGCAAAACAGATTTACACATTTTTAAATTAAATGAAATTAGTTAAACGAATTGAAATTATAAGTTTAAAAATAAATTCATATCTCAAAAGGTTAAACTAAAGTTAAAGTGTGCCATGTGCTAACCTGATGCAAAAATAAAGAATCAATTTAATTGCTCTCTCACGAAAAAGATATATACAAAATATTAAGTTAATAAGAAACAAAAATTTGATTGAAGTCAACTTAAAATGAAATAGGCAATAAGCAACAAAAATGTAGTGTATCCGAAAACTGCTGATCTTTGATCTTTGAACGGAAGCTCGACTATGTAACGGGCCTTGGAGTCCGGACTGTGTGTCTTCATAAAGTGTGGCTCAACTTCATCATCCTCTGGTTCCCCTGGCTGTCGAACATCTTTTGGCCAATGAACACGGTCCAAACATAGTCACTGCCCAAAAAGAATATGTACTGGTGCTAAAGATTGATAGTCAGAATCTGCGATATCGAAACCATCGAATGTTTTTAGTACAAAAAAGTTAGTGATTTTGCTGAGTACATGGGCGGGTACCTTCATTGTGTGCTTTGAGATCCTTGACTCGATGAAATTCCAGAGACCAGAATACGTGACGGTAAACGTACCAGGCCAAGTGCCTGTATGCACCGTTCCGAGATGTATGATAGTTCCAAACCACTGTCCAAAAGCACCCGACAGACAGATCTTGTGTTCCTTGGGTTACATTTTACACTAGTACCTTCTTTCAGCGATACTATAACGTGTGACGATCGCTTGACTTTATTTTGTTGAGGACCTACCTTGAAGTCTGTTTCGGTCTCACTTTTGCTTAGCTCAAATTCCTCGCAGCGCAGGTCTAAAAACTTGAGTAAATCGTTTACAGTTGGCGATTTCAGTTCGCGACTTCAATCCATATTCGTCGAGTTTCAGCGTCAATCCTGGCCAGAATAAAATTTATAATCCAGCAGTCCCTATTAGTTTTGCCCTGCTGAAACCAAGCCTCGTATAAATTGAAAAAATCTGCTCTGGATGTCGAAGGTTAATTCACAAAATGCATTTATTCCTCTTTGGTTCTCCCTTGATTCACAAGCGCAAGAACTTGTCTTCGTAGGTCTCTTTGTCGATGGCTGGATCCTCCTCGTCGTACAGGGTCATTTTTTTCTCAAATTCTTTCCTAACGGTATCGAGCCTCTCCAATAAGACGGGTCTTTCTTCGATTTGCAAGTTTGATTCCGCACGTGAGTCTTGCGCCGCCGTTAGCAAACGCGTGGGGCCATCACTGGCTGATTTCACAAGCTTGAATTGTTCCATTTTTAACCATAAACTTATCCGGGTTGAAGAACCAACGATATAGTGATGAATAAAACAATTCGATGTTCACGGAACCCAACTGCTTTACTTCCAGCTTTGAGTGGATTTTAATTTTAAACTTTTATTTTTTCTCCGTAGTCCCAACACTTAACTCTTAACACTAAAAATCTCAAAAGTGCGAAAAATGTAGTGTTAAAAAATACAAAAGAATATTAGGAAATTCTATAACGGCTGCAATGCGTTCCTCAACACTTGTATTTCCTTGGCTGGAATACGGCGAGTAATATATAAATTATTTGTACGTCCAAATACACATAAGAGGAGTTCGCTCACTTTTTCTCCAAAATTGAGGTTGCCTCAACTCGCGACCGATCTCTCCGATATCTGACGATACAACTGGCTAAGCCCATAAGCCCGATAAGCCCAGGTCACTTCTTTGATCGTCGGTCCACTACTATCCGTGGCGGAACAGAAGATTAAAATGAGCACCGCCTCCATCCCAAATCGCTGGCAATAATTCAAAACTCTAAACCAGCAATACAGGTCGCGCTAAAAGATAGAGTACCTGCGAGAGTTGCACCAGCAAAATAAATGCACCTAGAGGATGGGGATCCCGTCGTGATCAAAGAAGACTTCATGCTTCTCATGAGTTGCATCTCGGGCGAGTACTAAAGCGTACCCTTGCCCCGATGATAAGGTGATAAGATGATAAGATCATTTTCGTATCCAGAAGCCTCTCATTTCCCCCGGTGGACTGCATGGATGAGTCCTTGGCCACGGCGTTATAATTGGCCACTACTAATGTCGGCACCAAAAAGGTGTGCACCGCTGTCACCAGCTCTAAGACAGGCAAATGTCGACTGAAGGTACTCTTCAAAATGAGTCCTACGCATCCGAACACCGCTTCAAGCCTTAAGCGCCGTGCACGCAGCCGTAGTTTTTATTGCAATCCTGCAAGGGGGAGATAATGTTTCGGGTGGCAGTAGCGCTGGCGGGGAAACAGTTCTGTTTGTATTCCAGCCACACCGCACTGTTAATGTTTCAGTGTCCGGCTAATGACGCACCACTGAAAACGGGAATAAAACTGCATATACTATATCAGGGAACCCTTGGATTTAATCTATTCTCTTTGATCCCCGCATTTTGGAATTACCAACTGGTGCTCCCTCTTACAAACACCAAAAAATACTAGCGGCAAGATTTTAGTATCTATTGGCCTTCGTATACCCGTACCTGAAGATTAAAAGGGTCTATTGTATTTGTTGTAAAAGTGGATGTGTGTAACAAAAGATAAGGAAGCATTTCCGACCAAAACCGGTAGCGCAGTTAAAGATAACTGTTCGAGCAGCAGCCTTTAATAGCCCTTAAGACAGTTTCATATATTATTTCCGTACATCGTCTCCCTAAAACTCTCTTGAATTACGTATTGTCGCGCTCATCTAAATCGCGCTCAGTGCATACACGCACACCCCTACATATGCACCCGCTCTACTGCATATATTGCAGTGCATCGCGCGTACAGTCAAAGTCACCCTCGCACGCATCGCATCGCGGCTCAGCTTTGTCTTTTGGCTTAAACACAATTATTGTACAGCTAACGCACCGAATTGCAGTTCACGGCCACGGCCCATCGAACAATAAAAATCGTATTATAATTAAAAACGGAGAGTATTTTTTTGTAAATGTGGAGTCAGAGTTGCCGAAAAAGCTCGGCAGCTTCCAACAATAACAGAAAACTAAAATGAAGAATCATAAAGAAAGAACATATCTGTCAGAGGCCTGAATCAGAAGCAAATCGGATCATTAAAGAAAACAATTTTGAGAAGCATCGTTCGCTCTCGCTCGCTCTCACACACCAACGTGTCGACTTTGCCCATTCGTACAGATGAGCGCCTAGATCTCAGAGACTATAAGAGCTAGAGCAACCAAACTTTCTGTCCAAACTCCTGTGATACAACTTTAGTACTTTATCAAAATTTCGCGCCTCAAAAGATGAAAGTCCACAATTTTTAAGATAGGAAAAACGAAAAATGCAGATGCCAGATTTCTGAATCTGGTTCAGATCGGATCATTATTATAGCTCCAATGATAGAATTAATTTTCAGCAGCGAGCCTCCCCACCCCTCGCCACAAAATAGTCATTTAGGGATGAAAGCCGCTACTGATTCTCTCTCATGCTCACACACTTTGCCTCGTGCAGTGTACGTGTGTTGTTGTGAGAAATGATTAAATGTAGATGACAGTTGCAGCAAAAATGTAAAATGTAAAAACTGATAAAAAATTTGAAAATTCCACATAAACCATACCGACTGAGCACGGGTAAAAGTAGTGTCGCGATAACGGCGACACCGTAAGTTCTTTCTCGTTAAACTTTTTCTTGGTTCCATTACACTCAACTGCTTCATACATTCACCACATTCTTTTTATTCTATATCTATTATAATCGACATATGGATATAATACATACATACGGTCTTATGAATATTCAGAGTCTCAGAGAGAATCAGAGTCAATTCAATTCATTCAATTCGATTTAACAAAGACAGTGTAAAGATCGAATACTGGACTAATGGATGGACTAAATACTGTAAAAATAATATTTGTAGGAAATTCTTTCGTATAACCTTGAAAAATCAGATTAAAATCAAATGATTTTAATTCTGCCGGAATTGTTCAATGCCATTTGAACATAACCGGACGTAGAAGGTGAGGAAAGAGATATGGTACACTGGGCTTTGACTACATACAATTATTAATTATTTACAAAACTTTCATGGTTATTGGATGGCACGGGAAGTGAGATCATTTGGGTGGAATCTCATCAGTCTTGGGAGAGGTTGCGGGTTGGGAGGCCTGCTAGCCAGTGGGTTTGGGTGCGCCATGAGCCAGTCGGAGTATCGGTTGCTGTGTTGATTAAGCTGCTCGCCCACCGGAATAAGGCGAAGATCGTTTTCAATTGCCGGGTTGGTCACATACCAGGGAAGTCCGCATGCCCGCCGAGCAGCACGTGCCTGCACCACCCTCAGTCTGTTCAGTTGGTGCCTAGAAGCGGTGCCCCATATTTTAAGGGCATAGGTCCAAGTTGGCGTTAAAATTGCTTGGAGCAAGAGAACCTTCGCCGACAGCTGAAGACTTCTGAAATTCAAGAGCCGATCGAGCCTTTGGAGCTTTCGAAGGCATTTCGATTTGATTGCCGTTTTGTGAGTGTTCCATATAGGCCGGCGGTCTAAGTGTACAACCAGGTAGCAGTGGGAGGTGACGTTTTCGATGTTGACACTCTCAAAGGTCAGAGCCAAGTCGATCAGACGCCTGAGGGAGAAGGTCACGCATGCCAACTTGCAGTTAATGCTGCAGTTAATGGCTATGTTCCATTGCTTAGTCCATCGCTCCATCGCACACAACCAGTCTTGAACTGCAGCCAAATCTATTTGCTGACACGAGTGGGACGCAAGCATGGCCGTGTCGTCGGCGTAAGTAGCTAGTAAAAAGAAGGGCAGGCGACAATTCTTCGATTATTGACGGGCAGCGGAGCTGGCATGTCACTGATGTAAAGGGAGTACAGGAAAGGACCGAGTGGAATTCCTTGGGGCACTCCTGCGTGAATCTGTGCCAAGCTGGAGCGTGAGTCTCTTACTGCTACATCGAAGGTCCGATCAGCTATAAAAAATCTCAGGATAGCAAAGTAGGGTGCTGGGAGAATATCCTTAATTTTGTAGAGAAAGCCATCGTTCCACACCTTGTGGAAGGCTTGTTACACATCAAGGAAGACGTATACGGTGTGAAGCTTATGCTCGAATCCTTGAGTGATGAGGTTGGCAATGGACTTGTTTAAGGCAGCCGTGGGATTTCCTGAAACCCAATTGGTGTTGTGGTATGTGAGCTGCTTCTTGAGGCAGTTCCATCAGCCGACTTAGGAGAAGAGTTTTGGAAAGGGTAGCGGGAAGACTGATTGGGCGGTAAGAGTCGACCTGCGTTGAAGGCTTGCCTGCTTTGGGGATCATGACAATCCGCGCAAGTTTCCACTCCCTTGGCAAATATCCTATACTTAGTTTTTACCAGGGATAGGACTCCTTTGGGTGGAAGAGACTTTGCCGCTCGGTTGCCAATGCCGTCGTGTCCAGGTGTCTTTTTTATTTTGAGCGCCTTTAGGTGTAGCGTGACTTCTTACGGCGTGATGGGTCTAATGGGGAGGACTGGTTGCATAGGACCGCTTAAGAAGTTTGCAACCTCTTCACGGTGAGAAGCGTCTGGACGTTGAAAAGGCGTGAAGGTGGAGGAAAGGTGTTCAGAAAATGCATTTTCTTTGTCGCAATCAGTCTTAAGCCAGCGGCCACTGTGACTCAGTATGGGGGTTTGGAAAAGCGGCAGTCTTTTAACTCCTCTCGTGAGCTTCCATTTTGAGAAATCGCTGCAATTGTCTGGGCCAGCTCCCTCTTGCAGTGTATGCAAATCCTTTTGGCGTGTCCTTGCTAGCATCCTGCGCACTCTGATTGTGACGCTTGATAGAAGCTGCTTAGTCGCAGGATCAGCTGTCACAATATACTGCTTTCTGAGGTGTCTTTTTTGGCCCAGCAGTGCCCTTGCTTCCGAATTTAGTAAGGGTGCCCTTCTACTAGCTGGGAGAACAGATTGTCGCTGAGGTGGCGGTCCTGAAGATGGATCGGGATTAGAGGTGGGTTTCTGACTGGAAGATGTCAATGTCGGCAAGCTCCAAAACAAACGAGATCATTGCTTTCATTGGGCTGTACGACATTGACATCCTCCTGTTGTTAGAAGCCCACCTCTGTTCCCGGTCCATCTTCAGGATCCCCGGCTTTACCCTACATAAAAGCCATCCATCCGGACGACCAACGGCATGGGGGCGCGGCGATCCATTGATTCCAACTTGCAATTCAAGGTTCTCCTCAATGGGTGCCCTTAAAATTGCAAGATTTACAAATATATACTTACAATAATATTGTCATTCGGGTATCCAGCATGAAAAGTTTGAAATATAAATACTTTTCTCATTTCCGAAACGTTGTGGACTCGAAAATCATCTTTTTTGCACAAGTACGCATACATACTTTACATAATAAAAAGTTCTGTGAGTACTCACACATGTATGAGGACTTTATTTTTAGAATTTTACTCTCTTAAAGTTATGATATGGCGCGATTTTCGTCGCTTGCAGAATCATTGCTAGCTCGTGGCTATTCAAATTCATGAACGTTACTCATCTTAATATTATATTGTCTTTATTGTTACCCTGGGCAGTTAACAGCGCTGCTGCCTGAATAAATGGAAAAGGATAAAAGATATCCATCCCCGAATTAACCAACAGATCACAAATATCCCTTTCGCGAATGTTACCGCTCTTAATATATATCTATATATATATAGAAAAGCCTGTTGGAATCTACATTCCTTTGCTTCAAGCCTGTTTTTAGAGTAGGTTAAGTTACAAAAAAATCGTTAAATATCTCTTTATAGATAAATGTGTTCAAATATTAAGATCTAAAATGCTTACTTATGTTATATTATTTCCAGATATGCGACGCAGAGCTATCAAATGGTAATGAAGCGTTAAGAATTGGAAATTTAATACAGTATTCCCAAGATAACGGTCGAAAAAATCAAAGTGAAAAATACACCATGTGGACATGACATAGCAAAAATGAAGTATCGAAAGTCATCACATGATGAACGACAACTACCACCGGATAAATTTGACTATAAAAAATGTAATCAACAAAAATATATAATAAGTGAAACTGAAAGTTATTTAGCGGAAATCACAAAAAGTTTAAATCAAATGGATATTCCTAACTTAAAAGATAAACGTCACCAACCTTTGGCAGAAAAAAAAAATAGAAAGAAGCAGTCGCTATTTTAATACAGCATGGGCACAATACGTGGAACATCCTATTAATTGTACATACGACAATTCATCTCAAAATGTCTTAGGTAATTAAATATGTTACATAAATTGTTAAAAACAATAAGATCGTTGATAAGCTCCTAAGCGTTCTTAAATAGTTGGTGAGTTTTAAACCAAAAGGTCGAGGGAGTTTGAATTAGTAGATGTATGTGTGTACAATTTATTGTACTAAGTATCCGAAGTATGGTGTGTATAGGTGTGTTTATGTGATAGCGTAAGCTCAACGTTATGGAATCGTCAATGTTTTCAAACGATACCTGCTTACTTTCGAAATTACTCACACTTTCTATCGCTTTTGCTACTATATAGCAAGACCAGATCGAGAGAATAGAAATGAGTAAGAATGCATCGACGATAGTAGATAAATATTAGCCGTAACCTAATGCAAGCGAGAGAACGAAAGAAAAGCGATAGAAGGAGTGCGTTAAAACAGCTCGGGCTGCTGTTTAACCCATGATGAAATAATGTGATGGTCCCATCCCGCAACACGCTTTAAAGCAGCTCGGGCTGCTGTTTAACCCATGATGAAATGTAAGATGGTCCCATTCCGCAACACGCTTTTTATTAGGGGCTTATTTTGCTCAGCTCTACACGTTTTTCGTATTGAGTGGTTGTGCGTGAAAAAACACATTTGGAGTGGCATTGTTCCCTCTCGCTCTCTCTTACACTCCAACGCGACTGCTTTGATGAGCCACAATAGAGAAATCCATTTCGAGAAACATCATTCCCTCTCTTTCGCACTCGCACAAAAACGAGTCGATTTGATTTTTCGTATTTTGTGTAGCCTGGATCTCAGGGACTATAAAAGCTAGAGCAACCAAACTTTCTGTCTAGACTCCTGTGATACAAAACCGAAAAAACAGTTTTTCAAAATTTCGCCCCGCCCCCTTCCGCCACCACAAGAGAGGAAAGTCCACAGTTTTGAAGATAGAAAAAAAAGAAAAATGCAGTATCGTAGGGAACGATCATATCTACCAGAATCCCGAATTTGGTCCAGATCGGATCATTATTATAGCCACAATGATGAAATTAATTTTCAGCAGCGAGCTGCCCCACCCAGAACCATAACAAAATATACATTTTTTTTGAGGGTTGATAGCCGCTACTTATTCTCTCTCTCACACTCACACACTGCTTACACGCTCTGCCTCGTGCAGTGTACGTGTGTTGTTGTGAGAACTGATGTAGATGTAGATGTGGGATCAGAATGGAAGATTTAAGACAAAGCAAAAACAAAAACGAGAAAAAACGTATGGAGTCGCTGTGAACGCGACTCTACTTTTTACCCGTACTCAGTCAGTACACATGTAATTTATGTGGAATTTTCAAATTTTATATCAGTTTCTTACATTTTACATTTAACATTTGTTTCCTGCATCTGTCATCTACATATACATCAAGTTCTCACAACAACACACGTACACCGCACGAGGCAGCGTGTGAGCGTGAGTGTGCGTGTGAGAGATTCTGTAGCTACAATCATCCCCATAAATGACTTACGCTGCAATCGGGCAAGGGGAAACACTGACCGGGCGCGGGGCATTCCCGCTGCTGAAAATTCATTTCATCATTTTGGCAACAGTAATGGTCCGATCTGAACCAAATTTGGGTAAATTTCTCTATGTTACACACATCCACTTTTACCACAAATACAATATACCCTTTTACTCTTCGAGTACGGGTATAATGAGCATGGTACTCCCCAATTGCCAACTGGGAGCAATCCCAAACAGGGAAAAGGCAGCAGCAAAAAAGGCCTGTCCTAACCCGCAATACAGCAGGTAAAATCCTGCTCGGCGACAAGCGCTACGGCGAACCCTAAGGGGTCCCATCCCAGTTCTGGGGTGGGTGGCGAATCAGCCTACAAAACCAACACCTTGGCAGAACGGCAATGCATTCCTGTGGCTGCTCTGCCTTCTGGTAAGGTGGCAGGGGTCGAGTTTCCATCGACCAGTGCTCAAGCCCAAAAATACACGCATGCGAAAGACGGAGTGCTGGCAATATCCTCCGTAGGCAGAGCGCCACGATGACGTCCAGCTCATCGGACCAGTGGCTCATGAAGGTTGAGTGGGCTTCTAGGGTGCTCCCCAACTTCGGCAAGGAGGCGCCGAAGAAGGGGGCCCCCCAACCAAAGAGGCAGCGCTCGCAGGAGACTCCCGGCCCGCCCCGAAACGCTCCAGGGTGCTGCCGAATGTCTCATTCGCGCAGATTGCCAAGAGAGGACGCTTATTGGCGTCCTTGACAGCGCGGATGAGAGAATCCCAAGAAATCAGTGGAAGTGGGTGGAAGCGGCACTGGTCGACCGCTGCTTCGAGCTGCTGGATTCGGAGCCCGGCCCCACCAGTCTGCAAAGACATGGGGAAGTACCAGGGCACAATAAAAATCATAGCCTGTGAAGGCGCGCGATCCGTCCAGCTCTACAAAAAGCGGTAGCTCAAGTCGTTGAGGTCTACCCAGAGGCGAAGCTGGTCGCAGTTGACTTGAGCGAGGTGCCCAGTAGACCCAGGGCGACCCCCTCCTTCAAGGAGCCAGACCGCATCCTTAAGATGTTGCAGCGATGCAAACCACTCCTTCGGTCCTCGGACTGGTAGATGGTGAAGGTGGAGAGGACGACAGGCCCCACAAACCAAGCAGTGGTCGTCCTTAACAAGGAGTCGCTGGCCCCGATAGAGGCAGCTAGAGGAGAGCTTAACTTTGGCTTTAGCTCTGTCACCATAAAGGTGTATAAGTCGGATGCAGCGGCGAGGCGCGTCCTGTCGACAACCCAGTCGAGCAGGACGCTGCCTCGGAGATCGAAGCACCCGACTGCGAGCTGGAGCCGGAGCAGGACGGCTACTCCTCGGACACCATGCTCATGCATGACTTCGAGGCCATGTGTCGGGAGGACGACGATATCGTCGACGACACCGATGCCGATGTTACAGTGGTGGAGAAACCTGATGATGACCCTACGGGTACTTCAAATCAATCTCCACCACTGTACAGCAGCAGCAGATGCCCTAATAATCCGCTTGGACGAGAGTCCAAGTCCAGGAGCCTTGGATAGTTGGTGACAAGGTCTGTTGATTAGCGACGAAGGAGTACAAGCTAATCGCTGCTCAAAACGAAGTAAGATTCGCACCTGTATACCTGCTAGAAAGCACCTTAACATCTTTCTGCTCCATAACTATAGCAACGGCGACAACACGGCAGTTAGCCTAGAGCTGCAAGGGACACTTGAGGTTGGTGTGGTCCTACATGGCGCACTAGGAAAGCGATCCTCCAAGAGAACTGATACGCGCGCAACCAGCGAAAGCGAAAGTTCGGACATAGTCCTTTTAATAGGCTGCGATGCCAACGCTCACCACACACAATGGGAGAGCTCGGTCACAAATGCGAGGGGTGAGTCACTATTTAGCTTTTCCTTGACTATAATATGGTAATTTGTAATCGGGTTAACAACCCCACATTCATTATAAAGAACATACAGGAGGTCATTGAACTCACTCTACCTCACTCACAAAATGTCGGACTTAATCAAGAGCTGGAAAGTCCTAGAGGACAATTCCTTCTCTGATCACAGGTACATCGAGACAATAATGAGACTCTAGTGCCCAAAACCAACTGACTACATCAATCCCAGGAAAGCCAACTGGGATAGATATAGTAAAAAAATGGAGGAACTGCTTCCCATCATGGCACCACGGTTCCCGGACACTTAAGATGACTTAAATCGCATAGTGGACACATTTACGGAAGCATGCAACACGTCCTTCACGGCATCATGCCCCGCAGCAAAACCGAGAGGGAAGAACAAACCCCCATGGTGCTCAAAACAAATAGATATCCTACGTAAGAGTAGCTGGGCTCTCTTCAATAGAGCCAAAAGCGCCAACGAGGAGGAACACTTGGAAGACTACAAACAGAGTCTAGCCCTCTTCAAAAAGAAACAAGAAAGGCAAAAGAGCCTCGTGGCAAAAAATTTTGCACAGAAATGGAGGAAATATCAGAAGCAGCAAGGCTGCGTAAGGTTCTCCCAAAACTACCACCTCGGTGGGATACCTTAAGCGTAACGATGGTACGTGGACTAGGGTGCACAACCATTGGGCCGACCTATTCACCTATAGAGGGCACGGTTACCTCGATGGCACACATCCTCTCGAAACGGAACATCAGCTGGGCATTAAACAGCTTCAACCCTTTAAATCACCAGGCCCTGACATGATTATCCCGGCCCAATTACAAAAGGCAGGAAACATGGCAACAAATTGGCTTCAAAGTATATTTTCCAAGATACTCATAGTAGGGAAAATTCCTGACGCATGGCTTAAGGCAAAGATTGTCTTCATTCCGAAAGCGGGAAAAGCCTCGCTCTCCACCGCAAAAGACTTCAGACCAATCAGTCTGTCGTCCTTTCTCCTAAGGACTACGATAAATCCAAAGATGCTGTCAGACGCACAACATGCCTACAGGAAAGGTAAATCCACAGAAACGGCACTTCACGAAGTAATCACTTCGGTGGAAAAATCACTTTATTCAAAGGAATATTCCCTTATTGCCTTTCTCGATATCGAGGGAGCCTTCAATAATGTCATACCAAGAGCCATCACGGAAGGTTTGACGAGCCTGGGGTGGAGGATCACTTGGCGACGCTTATCGATCAATTTCTCATATGCAGGACGGTGACGTCGTCGACGGGGTCGTCCACTCAGTCAAGGTATGTCAACAGAGGCACACCGCAGGGTGGGGTTCTGTCTCCCCTTCTATAGAACATAGCAGTCAACAAGATTCTGTGTGACCTGGATGGGGCTGTAAAGTGGTGGCATACGCGGATGACGTTGATATAATATTCTCGGGAAAATTCCCTCAAACACTCTGCGACCTATCGTCTGCAAAGCACGCGAAATTGTCAGACTGGACAAAATCGCGCGGACTGGGAGTAAATCCATCGAAAACGGAACTTGTTTTATTTTCACGTAAATAAAACATTCCGCCCCTTAACCCTCCAATGCTTAAGGAATGCAGGCTATCCTTCAGCGATAGTGCTAGTTACCTGGGGTTGGTAATTGACAGCAAGCTCAACTGGAACCAAAACATCAAAGAAAGAGTGATGAAGGCTACGATAGCCCTCTACAACTGCAAGAAAGCCATTGGTCTAAGGTGGGGCATAAACCCAAGTAGAGTCCAATGGATATATCTAGCAATAGTTAGACCAATTCTACTCTACGGAGTCACGGTGTGGTGGTCGACTCTATCAAAAAAGTCCATCACCAAACTGCTCGGCAAGGTACAAAGAACTGCCGCACTCTGCATCAGTGGAGCACTCCGCACTACACCGAATGATGCTCTAAACGCTGTCCTGTGCCTCCAGTGTCCTGACCTCGCAGGTATGGGTCAGGCACACATGGCAGCAATTCGTCTTAGAGACTCTGACAAATGGGTACCGCAAAATATGGGACACTCATCCATTCTAAACGACAACAACAACGTCCCAACAAAAACGGACTACTGCATTCCGAGGGACTATACTGAAACTCCCGTTGAAATAAATATCCCTCACCGTGATAGCTGGCTTGAGGAAACCTGGTCCTGGTGGAGCCATTCAAATCGTCCCGGATGGCTCCAAAATGGACAACAAAGTAGGAGGAGGTATCTACCCGAGCAACTAAACATAAGGCACTTCTTCAGGCTTCCGGATCACTGCAGTGTCTTCCAAGCGGAAGTCACAGCGATCTGGGTAATGCCGAGATGGCTCAGCAGTTTGCTATTAGCCTGATATGAGTCCCGGGTCACCAGCACATTGAAGGTAACTGCATAGCAGATGAACTGGCCAGAGCTGGCACTACTACCTCCTTTCTCCACGACTAAGTGGATACATGTATGCCTATGGCCACCTGCAAGCTCATCATAAAAGAGCAATTCATGCGACTAGACGACAGTCGGTGGCAAAACACACCACGATGTCGCATCACGCGACAAACGTGGCCCACTATAAACAAGTAGCGCACCACCGAGCTCTGTTAGCTAAGCAGAAAAAGGTGGAGCACTTTCATTCGATCCCTCACGGGACACAGGCTAATAGGAACCCATGCCAGAAGGATGGGAGCCCTATATAATGATTACTGCCGCAACTGTAGAGAAGACGAATAGGAGGAAACAGTGGAGCACCTGTTCTGCTCCTGCCCGGCTCTCAGTAGAAGAAGGCTACAACACTTGGGCTCGCCCTTTTTCACAGACATATCACTATTAGTGTTTCCAGATTTTTGGAGACACCATAAGCTAGATTGAAAGAAAAAAAACCTAGAATAAGCTAAAAAAATAAAAATAAAAATAGCTTAAAAAATATGCCAATCATAAAAACATCAAAATAAATGCTTTTAGAATTTTATTTGTATTTATATATTATAGTAAAGAAATGATTTCATCAACTTCATCTTTGGATTCCGTGTATTTGGCGGATGATTTAACTTATGCTAGATATTTGTTGGGAAGTTTATAATCATGCCAACATTTGCCATGACGTCGTCGTCCATATCTATAAAATTCAAAAGAATATACTTAGTATATATTAAATTATTAAACATTTTAAAATCCAAGCAAATGCTTAATACATATTGCGTGGCGTTTGTGCCACGTTTGCCATGGACGCAATGTTTTTTGTTTCAGCATGCTGCCGTAAATCGCACAATTTGGCCCCAATCAATGCCTTACAAAAGCAGCAGAACACTTTTTGTGGAGTCAGTTGGCACTTTACGTAGCCACGCCTTAAATTCATCAAAATTTAACCACAAATCGTGGAAATTTTTCTTGTAAGTCACTTTCGGCATTATTTCTAATTTGTGCAAACATGTGCAAAATTTCAGTGTGACCAAAACTTATAACCGAAGTTAGTGATTCACTAATGTCCAATATCTGTCCCAGAAAGATAGCGAATTTCATTAGCGCAGCCGGATGGGATATTTGCTGACAGGATGTCTCTCACGGCAGGAAGGGCCAATGATTCAATGGTACTACAACGGGCCGAAGCCGGCCTATGTGTGTCGGGCTCATGACAGCCCGACAGCCAATATAACCTAACCTAACCTAAGAAAGTGGCGTGATGCTGATGTTTCGCCACATAGCAATAAATACAATGGCTCAGGTGGCGGAGTCAACAATGGCAATTTCAATTTTCCTGTAAGGCAGCATAATCCGGGCGTTTCTCCGGGAAACTTTAATGCACCACAAAAACTCGCAAACAACGTTCATTTGCCCAATGCCAACGCTAGGATGCAAGCTGTAATCATTGCTGCAATCGTATCGAAACGCTGCTCGATTCAAATCTCTGCGTCGCAAATTATCTATTTGTTGACCTCTTTTGTTCGCTCGACGATTTTGCATTACCAACCGAGCCGTTTTACGGGCTGCCTCGATTTGCTCTTGTGATTGAGAAGCACGAAGTCGAGCCATACTAACGCGGCGCTGTTCACGTGCAATTTCTTATTCTCCTTCAGTCTTTTCATTTGCAGCGTTTCGTATCTTTCTTGCAATACGGCTTTTTTTGGAAAGATTTAATCGTCTTGGTCACGGCATTTTTAAATAAACCTCCCTTCACTTTAATTCACCTAACATTTTATTACAAAACTCATTTTTCAAGATATATGGGTTATTTGGTCAATTCTCGACGATTCCCGGATCTAATTCCGCGGCTTCCCCGTCCAGACGGTGGGTAGGTAGGTGGGTAGCGGTGGGTAGGTAGCGGCTTATCGCGCTTTGCTCGCGCTATCACAGCGGCGAATTCCCGATCGCTGGGAGCGCACATCAATTTTTCCAATATTTATTCCCAACGGCAAGACAGTAGGGTTGTTGGTGGTTTCGGTTTGCCGAATTGAAATTAATTGGGATTAAGTTTGGTTAAACTGGCAGTTCAAATTCATGATATTTGATAAAAGTTTCAACTAGGGTTTCCAATCAGTTTTCCACCAAGTTTTCCATTAATCTCCTACTAAATTTTTCATTAGGTTCCCTGTAAAAGCTATTAAGTATTTTTAATAGCTGTTGTAATTTGTCTTTTAAGTAAAGAGTCAAGATATTTCAATTGGAACTACAATTTTATGTACTTTATTTTATTTATATTTATAATAAGTAGCGGCAGTACGCGTTTGTAAGTTAAGGGACAATAATCCGAAAGCGATGATGATCAGGTCCAGACAGAAAAATGCATAGCCAAGGGCAGGAAACCTATGCCCTATGCATATGGCCTTAGGGAGAGCGTGAGAGCATCGTAGAATAGCTCGGCGCGGTTTCTGAGCCGAACATGAGTGGTAGACGAAGAGCGTAAGAGAGTATCTTTGACGCAGCAGGTGCACAAACAGACATAAATGACAGACCGGCCGCTGGCGGGCGTTATGCTGCCTGACCCGACATACTCCCCGTTGGAAACCTGACTTTCAACAGTATCCTTAAGGGGAAGCAGGCACAGCTTGTTGACGGCTCGCTTGGTGATTCCAGTTGGCGTCTTCAGAACAGCGACGCGGGCAACACCATCTCTTCCAGTTAGTAGTTCTACCACCCTAGCTAGAGGCCACTTCATGGGAGGCAGATTTTCATCCCTGACGAGGACCACATCTGAGACTGCCAAGTTAGGCTTCGACGTGCGCCACTTTGAGCGCTGTTGCAATGACGTGATGTACTCTTCCTTCCATCGGGACCAGAAAACCTGCTGCAAATATGAAACGCGCTGCCAGCCGTTCAGACGATTGAAGTTTAGCTGAGTTACATCAGGCTCAGCGAACGACGCAGGAGGTCCACCATTTAGAAAGTGAGCCGGAGTTAAAACGTCCAGATTGGCAGGATTTTCTGAAATGGATACTAAGGGTCTTGAATTAATAACTGCCGTGATGTGGCATAACAGCGTACGCAGTTCTTCAAATCCAAGAACTGAGGCGCCTATAGCACGATAGAAATGGTATTTGGCCGTCTTCACTGCAGCTTCCCACAGGCCTCCAAAGTGCGGGGATCGAGGCGGTATGAAGTGCCAGTCAATAGCCTCAATCAAACAGAATTCGAGGACCACCTTCTGATGCTCGTCACTGAGAAACAGGCGCTTTAGATCCAAAAGCTCGTTCCTGGCGCCGACAAAATTGGTTGCATTATCTGACCAGATTTGTCGCGGCTTTCGTCTGGTGCATATGAACCGCTTTTAAACCGTGCAGAAAAGAGACCGTAGATAGGTCCTTGATCAGCTCCAAATGAACCGCCTTAGTTGCGAAGCAAAATGAATACGCAGACATAGCATTTGATTGGAGCCTTGTTGCGTGCTTCCGACTTGTAGAAAAACGGGCCACAGAAATCTACGCCCGTTATCTCAAAGGCATGAGAGCCGTCGAGCCGCTCCTTCGGAAGATCCGCCATGATGTGCTCCAATACTCTAGGCTTCATTCGAAAGCATCTTACGCACTTATTTACTGCCTTGGCTACCGTCTTCCTCCCCCCAATAGGCCAATATTGGGATCGGATTAATCCAAGCAGAGCTCGAGCTCTTATTGAAAGAGTTAGCGGATGGCTGCTGGGCAAGATGATGGGATGACGGCCATTAAAATCCAACGAAGAGTTTTTCAGACGGCCATCAACTCAAAGAAGTCCAAAGTGATCAATGAATGGATTCAATGATATGAGTGAACTAGATGAGGAAACCACTCCCTTGGCCCGCAGTGATTTCATGTCTTCCCATAGCCCGTACGCTGAACTAGCCGCACCAACAACTGAGCTCCATGTTCAATATCACGGACAGTGAGTCCGGGGTGCCGAATCCGGTTGACAAATTTATAAAGGTATCCAAAAACGCGTTGCAAGGAAGCAAAAGAGTTAGCATACTTGGACTCAGCTACAATATCCACGTAGGGCGATTTTACCAGCAAAACCTTCCGACGAAGCTCCATGGTTGGCCTATCTGGCAACACCGTGGGTGCCCAGTCATCATTTTGGAGCCACAAAGGAATGGAGGCCCATGAGCCCAAAGGGGTGACTCGCTCAACTCTACTGGTAGAGCCCCTCGAGAGAGAATGTCGGCCGGGTTCAAACCTGTGGGAACATAATGCCACCCATTTTTGCAGTCAGTTCCTTATCGTTGCCACTCTATTTGCGACAAATACATTGAATCTGGACGGCTCGTCCCGAATCCAAGAAAGCGCAACCGACGAATCACACCAACAGTAACACCTTCCTTTGAAAACGTTCATTCCAGCTATCTCAGATATGAGCCTAGCTAGCAACTCCGCTCCACAAAGCTCCAGCTTTGGTACAGTGAGTGTCTTCAATGGAGCAACACGAGATTTTGCACAAAGCAGGTGACTGGTGGACCGCTGACCCTTCGATACAACATAAATGCAGGCACCATAAGCCTCAATGCTGGCGTCGCAAAATCCGTGAATTTCGAGCCTGAATTCGGAATGAGTATGAAGCGAGGAAATTCATAACGTCGAATCTGGCCAAAACTTCTGCATATTTCCTGCCAAGCGGTGTTCAGTGCGGATGGCAAAATTTCATCCCAGGACAACTTCTCCCCCACAACTGCTGAGAAAGATTTTGGCCTTAGTAATGACAGGTCCAGCTAGTCCGAGGGGGTCGTAGAACCGCGCTATTGTTGACAAGACGGAACGCCTGCAGGGATGCGAAGACGAATGTAGGGCCGAAAAAGAGAATAAAAGTTTATCAGACTCTGGATCCCAAGCAAGTCCTAATGTTTTGGTAAAATCACTGCCATCGTCAAACTTCAAATAAGTGCGGACAGCCTCTTCCTCAGAGCTGGCTCCAGATATGAGGTCATCGACGTAGAAGTCACGGCGAAGGATCTCAGCCCCAATGGGAAACGCTATCTGCTCATCCGATGCCAGCTGATGCATTGTCCGTACAGCTAAAAAAAGAGGCAGGCTTCGTCCCATACGTAACGGTATTCAGCTTAAACACACGCAAATCCTCTTCCATGGAATTCCTCCACAGAATACACTGCAAACTACTATCCTCGGGTGAAACTCCGTAACACATCGGTACATCATGCAAATATCCCCTGTAATCGCAACTGCATATGATCGAAATCTAGCAAGTATGTGAAACAGAGTGGGTTGGATTACGGGCCCGGACATTAAAACGTCGTTTAAAGAATAGCCAGATGAAGTTGATGCGGATCCATCGAAAACGACGCGAAGCTTGGTTGTAGAACTATCCTCTTTCGTTACGCAATGATGAGGCAAAAAATATCGACAGGCGTTGATTGACTCAGGCGGAACGAGAGACATGTGGGCCTAGGTCAAGGTACTCATTTATGAAGGCAGCATACAGAGACTTTTACATCAGGATGACGATCCAACTTCCGTTCAAGAGATAAGAACCTGCGCAGCGCTTGATGGTAAGATTCTCCCAAGAGATCCAGATTGTATTTTGCTGGCAGCCTAACACAATTTAATTTGTTTGCAATCGGCGGAAATGCTGAACAAAGTGAGCTTCACAATCTAGCTCTTCTTTGGAAGACTTTACTATGGCTTCGGTGCAATTTTCCACCTCCCAAAAAAACGTCTCAACAGAACCTCAAGTCTCGTCCAGGTTATCCTTTTTACGACCGGAGCGCGCGAAACCATTAAAGAGGACTCCTCCTTTCCACGGGAACAACCTCCAGATACGACCCATCCCAAGCGAGTCTTCTGAATTAAGGGCAATCCTGGCAATAACTTGACCTGACCAATACAGAGAAGTTCGTAAAACAGGCTGGCGCCAATTAGAAGATCGACACGCTGAGGTCTATAAAACTTGGATCAGCTAGTGGAAGGTTTGATGGAATATTCCAGTTGCGAGTGTCTATTCCGAAGCTTGGCTGCCGATCGGTTATGCTAGAGGCTACGACAGCAGTGATGAGAGTTGAGTATTCCGATGACCGAGAATGCAGGCTAACGTTGACTGAAACTCCATCCGTGACAAAGGTAGAGTCACCTATTCCTGATACCGATGTCGATGATTTTTTTTTACGAAGCTGAAGCTGATTTGCAAACCGAGAAGTTATCACGTGGAGCTGCGAGCCGGAGTCAAGCAACGCTCGGCAGGGAACGAAAACTCCGGAACGATTTCTGACCAAGACAGTTGCCGTGGCTAGCAGAACGACATCATTACTGAGATCCTGGGTAATAAGTGCAGAAGATGTAGAAGCTGCAGCAGAGGACTCGGTGATGGGATGCGACGACGTAGACGGAGAAAAAAACGCCAAGTGGCACAGATCCACCTTGAGCTGCAGTAGTTTCAGGGCCTCCGAAGTGCAGGAGAGTGTGGTGCCTGCGCCCACAGGTACGGCATTTGCTGGAGCTGCATTGACTCAATCGATGGCCTGCCTTGAGACAATTTACACACAAAGAAAACCTCTTGGCTTCTTTATGGCGATTTGGGGACAGTGCTATGAACTGAGGACAATGATTTATTTCGTGAGCGCTGTCATTGCACAGCACGCAACCTGATATCGTTTGATTAAATGCAACAAGTGTGGATTTAAAATTGTTAGGTTTTCTACTCCTGCCCACCTGACTGCTCGGCGTATAGGTTGCCATAGCGAAATCCACGGTTTCCAACATCCTGCATCGTTGCTCCAAAAATGAGGCCATAGACTCCCAACGACGGAATCAGGTTGACGAAAGCTGCATCCTCTAAACGTTCCTCCCACTTGGCTTGAGTCGCTGGATCAAGTTTACGCAGCAGCACCTGCACAATAATGCATCCTGCGATCTGCTCAGTAGTGCCCAACGCCTGGAGCGCCCGAATATGAGCGTTAAATTTGTCCGATATCTCCCGAAGCATAGACACCGACCCATTCTCCACAGCCTGTAGCCCTAGGATCTCAGTAATGTGCGCCTGAAAACTAACCGGCGATTATTGAACCTTTTTTCCAACAAATCCAAGGCTATATTATAATTGCCCTGAAATTTCCAGGGCGCGCACTGTCTCCAACGCCGAATCTCGCAAGCAAGATCGCAAATGCTGGAACTTCTCAATATTGGAGAGGTCTGGATGGTTGTCGATAATGGTGGTGAACATCGAGTAGAAGTCCGTCCAATCCGCATATCCTCCACTAAAACTTGGCAATTGTATGGGTGGCAGGGATGATGCTGGCCTGCGACGAGGTGGCGGCTGAGAACCAGCAAAACCAGAAGTTACATTCGGTCCAGCAACCGTTGAATGCAGAGGCATGTAGCCGCTAATCCGATCAATTTCACGCCGAATCGAAGCCTTGAGAGCACTGGCAAGCGTTTCAAAACTGTCGCACAGTCCACTGTGAATTTCGCTGCAGTCCAATTCTTCGAGCTCGTTGTGAAATGTCTCAAATTGCCCGATCAGTTTCTCAACCTGCTCCAACTTCCCCACTAGTGTGTAATAATCGGAGACAGCGGCCCTCATCTTCCCAAGCGGTAGTCAATCTTTTAACCTTCTCGCAGAGTTCCGTTGACTTCATCCTCAAAAAAGACACCCTGTTTTGCTCCCTGGTCACTGGAGTGTTGTTGGCAGCATCCATAGCAGCAGCCGCTCTGAAAACGTTCGTAGCGGGAAGAGGAGAACAAAAGGCAAAATGCGTAATAACCGCAAGCGCAATTCGTGTATGCAAGGGCGGTGTGTGTATTTGCTTGTATAGCAGCTATGTGGTCGATGGCACTGGCTATGTACAAGCGAGCGAAAACCAGAAAAACGAACGGCACTTGAGAATTATTTAGTTTATACTATGTAGTTTGTAATTGCACTAATCAATTAATTATTGCACAATCACGTCGGGGTCACAAAATGTAAAAGCTATTAAGCGTTTTTAATAGCTGTTGTAATTTGTCTTTTTAAGTAAAGAGTCAAGATATTTCAATTGGAACTACAATTTTATGTACTTTATTTTATTTATATTTATAATAAGTAGCGGCAGTACGCGTTTGTAAGTTAAGGGGACAATAATCCGAAAGCGATGATGATCAGGTCCAGACAGAAAAATGCATAGCCAAGGGCAGGAAACCTATGCCCTATGCATATGGCCTTAGGGAGAGCGTGAGAGCATCGTAGAATAGCTCGGCGCGGTTTCTGAGCCGAACATGAGTGGTAGACGAAGAGCGTAAGAGAGTATCTTTTTGACGCAGCAGGTGCACAAACAGACATAAATGACAGACCGGCCGCTGGCGGGCGTTATGCTGCCTGACCCGACAGCTCCTATTAAATGCCAATTCTTCAATTGTACCAAAAAAAACAAAATGAAAAGAAAAGGGAAAAGAAATTGGTTCTACCGTTTGCAACAAATATTCTGCTTAACCTACATAGACTAGAGAGGGCCGACTTACCGCGTATTTGCGTTGGCACTATTTAGGTATGCCAAGCGGCCAAGCTGCTGTTGTCTTGTGGCTGCAGCTTATTCACTACAACTTAAATTTATTCTTTTTAACAAAACTTGAGTATTGTGTGGCACTTTCGCTCTATAGATTCGAAGCGACCTTCTTGGCTCACGTTCTAGGAGCGCTACTCCAAGTTACGATATTCGCAACATAATACATATTATACCGCATACTTTTCGGCCAGTAGTTATTAATTTTGCCTTTATTATACACGTACTCGAAGAGTAAAAAGGGTATATTGTATTTGTGATAAAAGTGGATGTGTGTAACACACAGAAGGAGGCGTTTCCGACCTCATAAAGTATATATATTCTTGATCAGCATCAATAGCCGAGTCGATATAGCCATGTCTGTCCGTCCGTCTGTCCGTCCGTCTTGTTTTTCACTCATTGCTCGAAGGCTATTAGAGCTAGACCAATCAAATTTTTTTTCCAGACTGATGTGATATCTCAAAAGTTCGCCCCGCCCACTTCCGCCCCCAAAAAGGGCGCACATCTGTGGCGTCCACAATTTGGAAGATAGCAGAAAACGAAAAATGCAGAATCGTAGAGACAGCCCATACTTATCAGGGGCCCAAATCTGAATCGGATCGGATCATTAATATAGCCACAATAGAGGAAAATATACGAAAAAACTTCGCTCCCTCTCTTTCGCACTCACACAAAAATCGAGTCGATTTGGTTTTTGTATTTTGTGTCGCCTGGATCTCAGAGACTTTAAGAGCTAGAGCAACCAAACTTTTGGCCAAGACTCCTGTGATACCAAACCTGAACAAGTGTATTTCAAAAATTTCTCCCCGCCCCCTTCTGCCCCCCCCCCAAAAGACGAAAAATCCACAATTTTGAAGAAAGAAAACCCAAAAATGCAGTATCGTAGAAAATGACCATATCCACCAGATTCCCGAATTTGGTTCAGATCGGATCATTATTGTAGCCACAATGATCAAATGAATTTTCAGCAGCGGGAATACCCCGCGCCGTTCAGTGTTTCCCCTCGCCCGTTTGCTGCGTAAGTCATTTATTGGGGTTGATTGTCGCAGCAGATTCTCTCACACACACACCTCACGCTCAAACATGCTGCCTCGTGCAGTGTACGTGTGTTTGTTGTGAGAACTGATGTAGATGATGTAGATGTCGATGACAGATGTAGCAAAAAAATTTAAAATGTAAAAACTGATAAAACATTTTAAAAATTCCACATAAATCACTGAGTACGGGTATAAAAAGTAGAGTCGCGTTCGAAGCGACTCCGTACGTTCTTTCTCGTTTTTCCTTCAAGCGTCCCTACACAACAACGGAAGATGTCAAACTACTGTAGTAGTTGTCGTAGTAGTAGTAGTAGAATACTTAAGGGAAACACATTGTACCACTTTGTTGCAGTGTTTATTTAACCATAGGTCCCAGGCATGCGACGGTAATACTAATGCACATATATAAAAACTCGCGGACATATTTATCATAGCCGACGGTACCCAAGCATGATCCGTTTGATATGCAAATTAAGTTTTTCTTAAATTTTCTTAATCACTATTACAATTCACTCTTAGTGTCGAACCTCACTGCTCTATGGGTTTTACTGTTCTTATTGGATTTCGACTTTACTTTTTGATTTCCAAAACGGACTGCTGACCAAGGGTCGGCTCCTAATAAACAAACCTCGGATTAAGAGAAGGAAGTGCTGCTTAAGAGATTGGCTCAAGAGAGTCGGAGAATAGGAGATGAGAATCTGGTCTCAATTGTGAAATTTGAATAAACAAATATTGGGCTCTCTGAGTATCGATGAGAATCTGGTCTCAATTGTGGAAATTTGAATAAACAAAAATAAACAAAGAACAAAGATTGGGGTTCTCTGAGTATCGATGAGAATCTGGTCAAACTCAGAAATTGAAATTTGAATAAACAAAAATAAACAAAGATTGGGCTCTCTGAGTATCGAGCGGCCATCGGCGCAATTCGTACTTAATTGACTCCTTACTGGAGTGGGGAAGTTCATGGGAACCTAATGCGTAAGAAGTTCCCAACTAGAAATTGTTTATAAATCGGGTAAGAAGGTTTGGGTAGTGGGCTGGTTAACTCCCCATTCTAAATTGATCGTCCCGATTCATTGGAAGTGATGGATAAATTGAATTAAGATGATTGGTCAATTCGACTGCAATTTCATCTTCAACGGAATTTTCATTTTCGGACATATTCTTTTCGAGGTTTATTTGAAAACTAATTTTCCGTGGTTTGCATATTAGATATTTTCTAAATTTGATTAAAATCCTGATAATTAAATATATAATAGTACATGTTATCAATATTAACGTTATCGGAATTTGAGTTTGTTTAATTTGAATAAATGGGTTTAATATGTTGATATTATCAAATGCAAGTTCCGAATCATTCGACATAAAATATTCGGATATTTAATAATTATTAAATTGTTTAGCAGTGAGGTAATTTAGTATCTTATTGTCGATATTATAATAGGATACATTATTTATTACAGTAGTATCATTAAAAAGTTATTAAAAATTACCCATCTAAATGAGTGTCATTTACAATATTTTTCCATTTATAAAAATGGCACCTTCTTGGATTATATCAATATTTTTATTATTCTCCCTGACTTTGTTACATATGGATTTTTCTCCATTCAACAATCTTGTGAAACAAGTACTGTCAGGGTTTAAGGTGCAATAATTATTATAAAGTTCTGTCTTAAAGTTCGACATTACATAATTCTTATTATTACATTTAGCAACCCGATTATCAATTAGTAATTTTCCATCCTTATGTGAAATGGATCTGGAATTGTATACTTCACAACGGTTAGTTATTATTGGGTATTTTATGTATATGACAATCCTGATTTATTGCAATTTTAAATTCAGAAATATCTAACAGGTCAGTAATAATGACGGGTTTGTGTTCATGTTTATAAATTTCTTTGATATCGTCCTCATTTAAAACTTTTGTATTGAATACATAAATTTTAGCTAATGTAATTGTATCCATCAAATTCATAAGATCGTAAGTGAGCAAACGAAGACGGTGTTTTCGTAGTGGCAATTTTGATTTCTAAAGGCTGTTTTAAAAATTTTCAGATAGAGTTTGTATTTCTTTGAATAATTTAGAATTTATGACAAACTGATTATTGTTATTCTGGATTAAGTCATCAATTTTGTTCTGCACTGTTATGATATCATCATGATCTGGGGTCCCTGCAATCTATTTCCAAATGGTGCCTATTTTGTTGATACCCCGTTTAATTCTATTAGGTATTCTTTGTGAGATAAGAATTTTGATAATATTTAAATCATATGTCATTTCCCAAAGTCAATTCTGGTTATTATTCTGAATGTGTGCTGTTTCTAAATTGATTATTTCTTTATAATAACATAAATTAGTTATATGGAATAAGTCAGCGTATGATTCATAAGTGAGGACATCTTTTGTATCCTTGTAAATAAAAAATTAATCCATTATTTTGGATTTGGTTTTTGTTACCATCAATAATAAGAATATTATTAAATTCATTCTCTCCAATTTAAGACAAATTAAAATTTGACGTTATCTTTATGAATCAGACGGTTTCTATTATTTATAATAATTTTATTTGGTAAGTTTTCTTTAACTACCTGTCTTTTTATATCTGGCCTTTAGTTTATTCCTTTCTCCATGTTTTTTCTCATAAATGACCTCACCTACATACGTGATAGTCCTTTTCCCTTCCTATCTTTATTATGAACATCTAACATTTTTTCTTGCGCTAGTTTTAATATTTGGGGAATATTCTCATGCTTGATTTTGTTGAACAAAATGTCAAACGGTCTTTTGGTTAGTTATTGAATGGATTGTCAACTTATACTTTTGAGCTGCTCTAATTATAATTTCTGAATAATCAACCAAATTAAATTGATCTTTTATGCAGCGAGCAATTTCTGTAAGTGTGGAATGTGCCCTTTCTATTTGTCCATTCGACGTACTATGTCGAGGATCTGCATAATATAAATTAATCCCGCATCTTTTGTGCAAAAGATTGAAACTGGGAGGAAGTAAAACTTGGTTCGTTATCTATCATCAGAGTTTTAGCTAATGGAAATTGTTGCAGAATTTCTGAAATCTTATTTTCGATGTTGAGCTTATTTGGAATCTCTTTAACCACTAAATACTTTGAATAAGAATCTATACAAGTTATGAATATTAAATTCTGCGCATAATATATATCAATATGTAAATTTTCTCCTTCCCTAGTTGGGATAGGTGCCTGTCTGATAGGGATTTGTACTGGGTGTCTATTATATTTGTTTTGATTGCAAATATTACAGTTCTTAACATATTCCTTGAGTTTTTTGTATAGATTTGGCCAATAATATAATCGGTTTATTTGTTTATAGTTTTCGTCTAATCCCCTGTGTGCTCTACAATGAGTTTCTTCGATTATTACCGCTCTGTCTTCAGGATTTTCTACATCCTGAACAATTCTTCTTGTATACAAAAACTTATTAGTAAAATTATTCTTTAGAAGAATTTGAATTCTATAGAAGTCCTCTAATGTACAGTGTACTCCTATTGCTATATTAGGAGGTATGTATTCTCTTAAGATAGATACCAGATTTTCCGTTGTATCGAATTCTATTATATGTCTTGTATTTCCGAATACGTTAATCGACTCATGTATTGTATACCTCCCCGTTGCTATTAGCAATTGTTGCTTAAACTGGTTTAAGGGTTTTCGGGTTTAAGGTATAACATTCTCAAAACTACTCTCTGCTGAATGCTGAGTGCTTTGATCTGAGACCGATTCGTTACTGTCAGTTAAGTTGTTAATTTGTATTCTTGATAAGGCGTCTGCAACTACATTTGTTGACCCTGGCTTATATATTATTTTGGGTGAATAACTTTCAATAAATGAATACCACCTTTTCATTTCAATATTGGGATTCTTTTGAGATATTGAGAAAGAAAGTGGTTGATGGTCTGTATATATCTCGATGTTGTTAACACCATATAAATAATTACGTAACTTTTTGAATGCCCAAACTATGGCTAAAAGTTCTTTCTTATTAGTTGCATATATTTGCTCTGTTTTGGTTAGAGTTTTGGAAATAAATGTTATTGGTTTTCCTTCCTGGGACAGGACTGCACCAATAGCTACATCAGAAGCGTCGGTCATTAAAGTGAATTTTTTATTATAATCAGGTTGTACTAACTCTATTTGAGCAATTAAATTATCCTTAAGCTCGTTGAAAAGCTCTAACAGCTGAATCATCCAACTGTATTAATATTCTTCGACATTTTCTTTGATACTTTTCCGTTATGACCTTCTAAATATTTTGTTAGGGGTTTTGCAATTTTTGCGTAGTTTTGTACAAATTTTCTGAAATAGCCGGTAAGGCCTAGGAAGCTTCTAAGCTCTCGAATATTTTTTGGTATTGATATTTTACCATTGTGTCAATTTTTTCAGGATCTGTTTTTATTACATTGTGTGAGACAACGTAACCAAGAAATGTTGTTTCTAATCTGAAGAGTTTTGATTTTTCAATCGAAATTTTCATGTTTGCGTTCATCAATATATTAATTATGACAATTAGGTCCTTATGATGCTGTTCAATTGTTTTTGAAAATATTATTATGTCATCCATGTAGACAGGGCATGTTTTTCCTACTTGCTCTCTAAGTATGTCGTCCATTGCCCTTTGAAAGATTCTGGGTGCGTTTGTCAATCCCATGGGCATTCTTAAAAATTCGTATTTACCGTTATTTATCGAAAAGGATGTTTTTCTATATCTGATTCTCTCATCAAAATCTGATAAAATCCTGTCTCTAAATCAATTGTCGAAAAATACTTTTTGCTTTACCCAAATTGGAAAGAATTACTGAAGGATCCTGCATGGGATATCTGTCGGGTATAGTATTTTCATTCAGTTTCTTAAAGTCTTTTACCAATCGGTGTTTAGGAGTTCCGTCATCATTTACCCCTTTTTTTGGTACTACCAACACAGGTGAATTGTATGGGCTCTTACTTGGTCTGATTATACCGTCATCTAACATCTTACTTATTTCATTATTAACGAAATCGTTAAGTGCATAAGCATATGGATATTGCTTACTGTATACCGGTCTATCATGTTCGGTATTTATTTCCCTTTTTATATCTGTTCTAAAGGTAACTGCAAATCAATATTTGCATGGTCTTCCCTGGATTTTAGCTATCATTTCCTCTTGGAGTTTCTCTAGGTCTTCTTCTTTCTGAATGAATGTGTTATTCAATTTCAACTTTAACGATTCAGACTTCCTATGTTTATTTAAGTCGGATATTTTCACGACGGCGTGCTCAGGATTTTTTAATCCCAAACTATTATAGCTTTTGTTGTTGGATGATTCTACGACGGCGTGCTCAGGATTCATCAATCCCAAGCTGTCTAAACTTTTGTTGTCGGATGATTCTACGACGGCGTGCTCAGGATTTATCAATCCCAAGCTGTATAAACTTCCCTCTACCTGTACTAAATCGGTTTTTAATTTCTCTTAGCTCTTTTTAAAGTATTTTCGTAAAATACATTCTTTTAAGGGAAGAATATTATTTTCTTCTATTAAACTTATTTCATTTTTTTTTCCTCATTATCATAATATTGTAACTTTTCTGTTTTTCCTTTATATTCCAAGACTCCTTTTCTATATTTATTATAGCTCCAATGTTTCTTAATAAATTGAATCAAATCAGAAGATCTGATTTTTAATCCTTCGATTTCATAAAATAATTGTCGTGTTTCAAATATATGTATAATATGGTAATACTTAATAATTGAATACCCGTGAACTGTTTTTTACCTTTTTGTATATTGATAACTCATTTTATTTTCGAAAATTCCCTTTTTTTATATAACAAGCAGTGGCTCCTGTATCTATTAAAATCTTTAACTGCTTCTTTTGCTTTTCTGTCTATCCTATTTAAGTAAGGCATTCCCTGTAGGGTCTGGTCTAAAAAATGATCCTCATTGATATTATTTAATCTGGTTACTTTATTAGCTGGCTGATTTACTGTTTCATTTGACTCCTTTTTTGGTGCTTGAGTTTGCTCTCTATTTTGATTAGTGCGATTGTAGTTTGAACGATTATTATTCTGATAATAATTATTATTATATCTTCCTCGATTATTATTTGCCTGCCAATTATTGTTCGGTCTATTCTGAACCTGGATGGATTCGTCCACTTCCATCGGTTCTGGCTTATTCTGTTGTGATCTATATGAATTCCACTGATTCTGGTTATTATTTTGGGGATTATTATAGCTGCTTTGATTCCAAGTATTATTATAATTATTTTTTGTTATGATAACTAGGTTGGTTAAACCTTAAGTTATTAGTATTATTTTGATTCCTGCTATAATTAGTTTTGTTATTCTGTCAGGGTTTATCATTTGAGAAATGTTGCCCGTATGAATTATACTCATAATTCTTCCGATGAGTTTGCGAAATTATTCGCGAATTGGGCCCTCATATTATTACTTTCTAGTTCCTGAACAATAACCATTGCGTTTGGTAAAGTCCGGAGGATCTTCATTGAGAAGATGGTGTCGGCAATATGACCGTTAAGACCTGTTATAAAAGACCCTCAATGCATTTTTTTTTCGATGCTTCTCATTAAGCTCAGATGTACTGGGTTATTCCTCCCATGTGTCATAATTGTTTTGTTAATTAATAGAGTACATTTTTTATTCACCAAATTATAGAATTCCATAATCGACAGTTTCCCCTGACTTATTATACTTAAGTCCTGCTCTAGAATATGAATTGGTCGCTTTTTTTGTCACTAAAAACAAAAGCGAGCCTTGCCATTATGGCATCAAAATTCAATACGGTTCCGTTATGCGTTAGGGCATCATTGGCTATGCCTGTAATTTTATTTCGAAGAATTGATAATGCTGAAAAGAATCTATCACTACCTCTTGCATATTGCCCCATGGCTATTTCTGCTGATTCCCTCCAACTGACGTATTTATCCTCCTCACCTTTATATTCTCTGACAGATTTGATGATCTCATAAGAGGTTTCACATTTGATATTTGGATCAATCACTTCTACCTGATAATCCTCAACCTTTTTTTATATTATGATTTAACTGTGATTTTAAACTCACGATCTCATTCTTCAATGGATTTAATTCATTATTAACGATTTGTTTAATCAAATCGCTTACATTAAATGTTGAGCCCTGGCTGCTAGAAGCCGCCGTTGGTGTCATGGTGAGAACTTTTTAAAATCGTTTATTAATTCCTCCACTTTGGTTGTTTTTATTTCTTAACTAATTCTTATAAAATATTATCGCTCACGAGTTGTCTTCTTATCTTCCTGTTGGCTTGAAGATCCTGATTGGGGTCGTCCTTCTTGATTTGTCCTCTTTTATGGTTCTTCTAGTTCTTTTTATCGTCTTCTTCTAAATTGTATAGTTTTTGGGGTCATCCTTCCTCGAAGTTCTCCGTTTGGATTTGTGTTTTTGATTTTGATTGTTGATGATATTCCGCTTTAGGGTTTTTTTTAAATTATTTTGATTTAAATTCTGAAGATGGTCCGTTTTGAACTTTTTTTTGATTTTGATTTCAATAATAGTTTTTGACAAAAGTTTTGATTTTAGAGCAGTGAGAATTGTTTTACACGATCACTAGTTTTCAGAGTGTTGCAATCTTAGAGGATTATTCCATTAATTAATTTCCTCTACAAGGTTGTTTTAACGCGAACTCTCACTTTCGGTTAAAGGGTTTTTAGTTTGTTGCCGCACAAGTTCCTTTGGATTACTTTAGAACTATTTATTCGTTTTAAAGCTTTTTGTTATCAGAACACTTTAGCGCGGCCCCACGTTGGGCGCCAATTAAGTATCTCCTTGGTGATTTATTGAAAAAAATATATTTTTTATTTTTCTTAATCACTATTACAGTTCACTCTTAGTGTCGAACCTCACTGCTCTATGGGTTTTTACTGTTCTTATTGGATTTCGACTTTACTTCTTTGATTTCCAAAACGGACTGCTGACCAAGGGTCGGCTCCTAATAAACAAACCTCGGATTAAGAGAAGGAAGTGCTGCTTAAGAGATTGGCTCAAGAGAGTCGGAGAATAGGAGATGAGAATCTGGTCTCAATTGTGAAATTTGAATAAACAAATATTGGGCTCTCTGAGTATCGATGAGAATCTGGTCTCAATTGTGAAATTTGAATAAACAAAAATAAACAAAGAACAAAGATTGGGTTCTCTGAGTATCGATGAGAATCTGGTCTCAATTGTGAAATTTGAATAAACAAAAATAAAAACAAAGATTGGGCTCTCTGAGTATCGAGCGGCCAACGGCGCAATTAGGACTTAATTGACTCCTTACTGGAGTGGGGAAGTTCATGGGAACCTAATGCGTAAGAAGTTCCCAACTAAAAATTGTTTATAAATCGGGTAAGAAGGCTTGGGTAGTGGGCTGGTTAACTTGCATGCATTCCCCTCGCGCCCTATAAATGCGGCCGCTCCACAGTCGGCGTTCCCGGCATCATAACTGCGCTGCCTTAAGCTAAGTAGATTTTAAGAATTATTATTTTTGATTTATTCAATAAAACCCTACATAGAGGAACGCACGTTCTTTAAACGAAAGTGTTCATCGTTATATGTTTTATTTATCACATGGCGACCGTGACAAAAGAGTGCGGAATTAAATGATAAATTCTGAAATCCGTTAATATATTCCGAGTTATTAATATATTCCGAATTAAAAATGTAAAACAACCCAGTGAACATTCGATACAAACATATGTACATATGTACAAACAAATATACACATCCTGAACAAACATAAACTAAATGCAAAACTAATAATAAAGAAAATAAAACGAAAGCAGAAGCAGATACAAAACAGAGGAATTGAAATGTTACATTTATTTGCGAACACTGTCAATAATAAGTAAGATGAACCCTTGAGAAACGACAGCGCTACCAAGAGCGCCCACTATTATACATATGAAGAAAAAGCCTTATAAGTACACCGACAACGCTACATAGAGCGTAAAAACTGTACTTTAGGAGGAATAAATACAGAAAAAATATGAACTGAGTGAGTAGAGATGGGAAAAAAATTGACGTGGCGGAGTAAATAAAAGGCTAAAAAATCGAAAAAAGAAAATTATCTGAAAGCGCTTAGAAAAACCCACCAAGTTGGGAAAAAGCGAGTAAGTTGCATGAAAGAATCGACTTTATTGATTTTTGGCAACAAAATAAGACCCTACGTTCTACCCAATCTCACTATCTCTACCATTAAAAATATTTTTTCGAGAACTAATATTCCTCCTCCACCTAAAAAGGATACCACAAAGAAGGAAAGACTATACCCCAAGGACTGCGTTGGCCCATTTGAAACGATAGTGGGAACTACAAAAAAGAGATAAAAGTGCGTTGCGAGCTGTGGCTTCGAAGAGCCATTAAATCAGCCAAGACATAACAAATCGCAAAGAAAATAATCGTCTACGCACAGCAACGTCCCCTTCAAATTAAAGGAACAATGATGCAACAATAACTGCAAATGGACGTCGTAATCACAGTAGTGTCACCAATTACGCTTCTCATAGGCAAATTATAATTGGTCCAATGAATAACCGTTGTTGCCATTGTCAGGCATATAAATTTAAAGGTGAAGCAGATGGTATGTGCTGTGTGAGTGGTAAAAAGTGAAATTGCCTGAATTGGGGAGCCCACCATTGAGCACATTACTTAATGGATTGACACCTGAGTCGAATCATTTTTTTGCCAACATTCAAGGTACTTAAATATTTTTTTTATGCGAATAGAACGTTTTATCGTATATTTTATTCAGATTCAATGTTAAATATACTATCGAGCTGGCTCCTTGTTACCTTTCGACAACGCAGATCATCAATTTTGCAATTTTATTTTATCGGGAACGCGGAAGACGAGCACGCGGAGATAAATTATTTTCGATTTGCAATAATGTTGTATGAGCATAACGAATTGGTTCAGTTATTCAAAAACGTCGCTTTATCGAAAGCCATCGGACGATCATAAAATTTTTATTCGAGCTAATAAAGAACCGTGAATAAAGAACACAAACAGTTAACGAAAAGGTAATAGTCATATTTGGTGACCGTGATATTGTGCTTCATCGTAGAAATGAGCAACTTGACCGTACTCGAAGAGTAAAAGGGTATATTGAATTTGTGGTAAAAGTGGATGTGTGTAACATAGAGAAGGAATAATTTCCGACCCTATAAAGTATATATATTCTTGATCAGCATCAATAGCCCTGTCTGTCCGTCCGTCTGTCCGTCCGGCCGTCCGTCCGTGTTGTTTGTCACCCATTGCTCGAAGGCTATAAAAAGCTAGAGCAACCAAACTTTTTAGCCAGTCTGATGTGATATCTCACTCCTAGAAAAGTGTTTCAAAAGTGGCCTCCACAATTTTGAATATAACAAAAAACGAAAAATGCAGAATCATAGAGAAAGACCATATCTATCAGGGGCCCAAATCTGAATCTGATCGGATCATTAATATAGCCACAATAGAGAAAACCATACGAAAAAACTTCTTTCCCTCTCTTTCGCACTCGCAATCGAGTCGATTTGGTTTTTCGTACAAATGAGCGCCTCGATCTCACAAAAATATAAGTGCTAGAACAACCAAATTTTCTGCCTAGACTCCTGTGATATCGCTTCAGTGCAAGTTTATTTCCAAAAGACGAAAATCCAAAATTTTGAAGATAGAAAAAACCAAAATGCAGAATGGTAGAAAATATCCATATCTACCAGATTCCCGAATTTGGTACAGATCATTCGGATCATTATTGTAGCCACAATTATCAAATGAATTTTCAGCATCGAGTCCCCTTGCGGGGGTTGCCCCCCGCAACAAAATATACATTTTTATTAGGGTTGATGGCAGCAGCGCTGCAGCGGCTGCTACTGATTCTCTCACGCTCACAGACTCTGCCTCGTGCAGTATACGTGTGTTGTTGTGAGAACTGATGTAGATGACAGATGCAGCAAACAAATGTAAGATGTAAAATGTAAAAACTGATACAACATTTGAAGATTCCACTTAAATCGCGCATACAGCGACTCCGTACGTTCTTTCTCGTTAATTCAACATTAAAGTGATAAATCCAGTAAACGGTAAATTGATGAATAATTTATGATTGATTTCTATTTTAATCGAAATTGAATTAAATTCAATTGTATGTCGAGAAGCAACAAATGTCCGAATAGGTATAGGTATTCCAAAACGTTGGAACTATGATAATATTACCGTCTTCGTAAGTTGGAATTCCACGTCATATGTTTGAGAACGCGCAAGATGCGATGTTTCGGTCGATCAGACCTCTTCATCACCTTCACGTGTGATCCCCAATGAGAAGAAATCTCGGAATTTTGTTTATTGGCCAAACATCGAAAGATCGCCATGATATTTTAGAACGTGTTTTAAGACAAAAATTGAAATCACTCATGGATTCAATAGTCAAACACGGTGCATTTGGGTCTGTTTAATGTTGGATGTATGGATGGAAGAAACGGGATTTGCCTCACGCGCATATTTTGATTTGGATGTTTAAAAAAATAAGGCATAATCAAATTGACGATTTGATTTCGGCCGAAATTGATTGCGGACCAGAAGAAGTACTCAATGGGTCGGCATTGGTAATTTTCAATGAATGTGGTCAACAACAAATAATATGAAGCAGTGGAGCAATACAGCTGTACAGTAGTACAGTACAGTACAGTAGTACAGCAGTACAGCTAAAACATGAGATTCCACACATAACATTTATAAACGAGAAAGAACGTACGGAGTCGCTTTGAACGCGGCTCTACTTTTATACCCGTACTCAGTCAGTACACATGTGATTTATGTGGAATTTTCAAATGTTGTATCAGTTTTTACATTTTACATTTGTTTACTGCATCGGTCATCTACATCTACATCACTTCTCACAACAACACACGTACACTGCACGAGGTAGCTTGTGTGAGCGTGAGTGTGTGTGTGTGAGAGAATCAGTAGCAGCCGCTGCAGCAGCTGCTGCCATCAACCCTAATAAAAATGTATATTTTGTTGCCAGTGGCAAGGGGACTCGCTGCTGAAAATTCATTTGATCATTGTGGCTACAATAATGATCCGATCTTAACCAAATCGGGGAATCTGGTAGATATGGTCATTTTCTACCATACTGCATTTTTGTTTTTTCTATCTTCAAAATTGTGGATTTTCGTCTTTTTGTGGGGGCGGGAGTGGGCGTGGCAAAATTTTGAAATAAACTTGCACTGAAGCGATATCACAGGAGTCTAGGCAAAAATTTGGCTGTTCTAGCTCTTATAGTCTCTGAGATCGAGGCGCTCATTTATACGAAAACCAAAATTACTCGATTTTGTGTGAGTGCGAAAGGGATGGAGCGAAGTTTTTGCGTATGTTTTTGTCTATTGTGGCTATATTAATGATCCGATCCGATTCAGATTTGGGCCCCTGATAGATATGGGCTGTCACAGATGTGCGCCCTTTGTAGGGGCGGAAGTGGGCGGGGCGAAATTTCGAAACATTTTTCTAGGAGTGAGATCTAATATCAGTATGGAAAAAAATTTGGTTGCTCTATCTCTTTTTAGCCTTCGAGCAATGGGCGACGAACAAGACGGACAGACGGACAGACGGCCGGACAGACTGGGCCATATCGAGTCGGCTATTGATGCTGATCAAGAATATATATACTTTATATGGTCGGAAATTACTCCTTCTCTATGTTACACACATCCACTTTTACCACAAATACAATATACCCTATTACTCTTCGAGTACGGGTATAAAAATCCTGGACAGACTGAGCCTACCTCAGCCTGAGATAGGTTTCATTAAAAAATACATTTATGTATATGTTATGGCCAACCCTCTTATAAGCCTAAACAATTAAACATTTTTGATTACCTCAAAAAATATATATACATATTTACATAAATTTGATCACTGTGTTTGGTTTCCCAGCCAAGCTTTATACAATATTCAATATTCATAGCCAGTGGTGCAGCATTAAAGTTAATTATTGTATGTTTTGTTTGCTATCATTCTCGCTCTCTCGTTCTTCTCTATCACTCTCTGGCTCTCTAGTCATTCTGCAACAGAACATTTTTATGATAGATTTAGTTTTTATAACTTTTTGTGTGAAAATTGTTTTCTGAAAAATGCAATTTGTGTAAGTATATTTGTTGCTTTTGAAAATGTTTGTTAGAGCAACCATTGTGGTTTTAAAGTAAAATATTGTGACGATTAAATTCGGGCGGTTTGGGTCACGAACGGTGAATTCGAGGATCCGTGAAAGAAGCCAAGACATTACAAATCGCAATAAAAATAATAGTCTACGCGTCAACGGAACAATGGATCGTCGTGATATACAAAATCTACATGGTGTTGCGTTCGCGTACAATAGTGTCACTGATTACGCTTCTCATAGACAAATTATAACTGAGACGGTTGTACTTCACTTCGCTCCGCCTAGCAAATATTATTTTTCACGTATTAAGGAAAGTGATTGGGTTTTATTAGTGTATTCTGTGTTTTCAACCAACTCTGCAACCTGTCCATTATCTGTGCTAGTGTAGTTTGCGTGTTAGTGGCTATTTATTTCTGTTGTAAAAGTCTATTGTGCTTTCTCACTTCTTCCGTGCATTGTATTCACAGTTGGGTTGTTGTTGACATACGCTTGACATATGATGCACTCTCTTCGACTCTCTCTCTAATTCTTTATTTATCTTTATTCAATCCATGATGAAATTATACAAGGTGATCCCATCCCATAGCACGAACTCTTTTCGGGGCTTATTTGGCTGCCTATTTCAAGGGAGTGAAGAATACAGAAAACAAAACAAAACAACTTCTGTATATCTTTCTCTGTCCTGCCTCTCTTATCAGACATGGCGTCAAAACTCTTTCAGCAGTGCGAGCGTAAAATAAACCCCGGAGCTTACGGATCACCTTGTATAATTTCACCATGGTTTAATCTAACACTGACACTCTCCGTGCGTGACCTACGCCTTGGGTTTATCTTGTCTCTCTTTAACCATAAAGTACAAACGCGAGAGCAAGTTTTATACAAGCTTTATACATTTTTCAGATTTTACATTTCACATTTACATTTTCATTTTACATTTCTACCACTTATTAATTTTTCTTTTGACTATATTGAGTACTTTTTTGTGCCATACTGTTGGCTGTGTGACAACACGGCTCACATGGTATGTGCGGACCTGGGTCAAATTGGCGGGCGCGTTGTTGATCTTATCAAGTCTCGTTGCGGCCTAAACTGGACCTGCTGGGACTGTCGGATAATCGAAAGCGACTGAGACAGACTCACAATGAATTCGCGGCCGTCAATTCTGGATTTCGATTGCTGTAAGTGAAGTTCCTTTTTATGGAGACTTATTTTAAAAGTCTTAAAATTTTAACTGAGTCTCCAAAGATAAAGAAGGGTAACAACAGTCTGCCCACTTATAAAAATGACGGATTTCTTGCAGTTCCTGGATCGCCGTCACCCCCGATTAGCTCCCCGTCTTCAATTGGCTTTGGTGCTGTGGAGCAAGAATATAATGCGGCACCAACTGTGGCTTCAGCAGCTACCTCCTCATTAGCCACCTATCCTGTGCCTGTGGTCGTGCTTGACGGTGTAAGCGACCTCACTGATTATCCGTTGCTGGAGCTTTGGTGCCTTCACTAGAACCAGCTGACACAGCCGTCTGTGTGGATATGGAGGCTCCGTCTACCTCTGCTGACAAGTTCATTTCTAAAAGTGGCTCATTATCTGCTACGCCCTTGCTACCAAATAGTTCTATCATGGCTTCATGTACTCTAACTGCTGTCGCTCCACTAAAATCTATTTTTCGTTTCCCGACTTATGGCATAGGCTACGAGGGCAGTCCCAGAAATAGACGACCTAACCACTAAAACACAACAATTTTAAAATTTTTATTTTCATTTTTTCAACATAGGATCCTTTTAGGTCGATACACTTTTACCAGAGATGTTCAATAGCTTCGATACATTTTTTAAATTAAGAACTGTGAAGCTCTTCAAAATATGCATTAACCTCGGACCACCTCTTCATTGTTGACAAATCTTTTTTCCTCCGAGCCATTTTTTCAAGTTTGGAAATAAGAAATAATCAGAGGGAGCTAAGTCTGGCGAATAAGGGGCGTGAGGTATCAATTCAAATTTTAATTCATTAATTTTAGCCATTGAAACCGCAGAGGTGTGAACCGACGCATTGTCATGATGAAACAACACTTTCGTTTTCGCTAAATGCGGTCGTTTTTCCTGGATTTTATCATGTAAACGCTGCAACAAGTTCGCATAATATTCCCCGTTGATGGTTTTTCCATTTTTGAGATAGTCAATATAAATGATCCGCGCGCATCCCAAAAACCGACGCCATGACCTTGCCAGCAGATGGAACAGTCTTTTGCCTTCTTTGGTGCCGATTCTCCTCGTTCAGTCCATTGTTTTGACTGTTCTTTCGTCTCAGGTGTATAATGATGGACCCATGTTTCATCAATTGTTATAAATCGGCACAAAAATTCGGCTTTCTGCATCCTACAAATTGCCAAGCACATGATCGAAACATCCTCACGACGCTGTTTTTTTGTTCTAAAGTCAGTCTCAATATACATTTTTAATTTTGGCCACCATTTCTGAAGTGTTCACCTCATTTGGACGCCCAGTACGATGTTCATCTTCTCAGCTCAAACGACCTCGATTAAACTCAGCCACCCAATATTTTATTGTTGTAAACGAGGAAGCAGAACTATATAAGGTAGAATCCAGCACGATTTTAATATTGGTTGGACTTAGACCTTTTAAATGAAAGTATTGTATCACATAACGATGACCAATTTTGCCCTTGTTTGCAAATCAATAGAAAGCGTTCTCTATGAAAATCGACCAAAAAAACTGTGCAAGGTAAAGGCACCAAACTTTAAACTTAATCTTCTAATAGACGGTACTTCCCTTTTTAATATTTTTTGTGAAAATTTTCCAACACTACTGTGTTAGGTCGGCTATTTCTGAGACTGCCCTCGTATGGAAGATCTGGTCAGGGATTTTATCTTCTCTAAACTAAACATTGATGAATCCTCAGGTCTGGTAGTTACTAAATTTAACTTTAAAGTTAAACGTAATATTTCTTTTTTTCAAAATCCTTGTCCCTGACATACATGTCAATAGTGTGCTCGACCCTCCTTCTGGCCGGTTTGTCATGTGTTAACCAATCGTTCCACTAGTCCTGAACTGCGTGTGGGTGTCCTTAAAACTTCGTTTGCAAGAACTTCTGTCCGTCCTACACCATCTCCGGCAGTTTTTAGTTCGGCCTCACAAAGGCTGCACTAAAGCTCAACCAGTTATATACTGACAGTGCATCTATCGAGACTGGTGTAATCGCTTTCTCTGAAACCTCGCTCAACCCTTCTATTTATAATTCCGAGATCTTCCTTGATAAATTAAATATTTATAGGTCAGATTGTCCATCTCGCGGTGGTGGTGTCCTTGTGGCGGTTGTTTAGACATAGCATCCCAACTCTATTCGGTTGAAGAGCTAAATAACATTGAAATTATAGTAGTTAAACTCTGCTTTCCCTCTTATAATCTCATTATATCCTGTTCCTACATTCCGCCGTCCTCTGGAATTTCTACGTATATGCGTCATGTTTCCCTTGTTCAGTCTGTTTCGTCTCAACTAAAGGATTCGGATTGTCTTACCAAATGTCTCTTGGTCTCCCTCTGAAGACTCAACCTGATGTTCCCATCTATTCAGCATGATTTTATTGATTCTTTTGTCCGATACTTTGATGGGTCAGGTTAATGCTATATCCATTAACTTGGATAGGCTTCTTGATCTTGTCTTTACTTCCGACGTCTCTCTTTCCCAGAGAACCCTTATCATCCCACACTTTAAATTTCCGTGCAGTTGTCCTCTTCTGATACTATCAAATCTCTCAATAAATCTCCGTCTATCTTTTGCTTCAGGAAAGCATATTTTTACTGCTAAAACCTGGCTTAAACCTGATATGGAAACAGCATCTAAAGCATTTTATAGTTCTATATTCAATATCTTTAAAAAATGTGTACCCTATGTTTGATACTATCAAATCTCCCAATAAATCTCCGTCTATCTTTTTGCTCCAGGAAATCAAATTTTTACTGCTTCAACCTGGCATTTTCTCTGATCGATTGGTCATTCCTCGACGACTTTCATGATATGGAAACCGCAACTAAAAGCATTTTATAGTTCTTTATTCAATATCTTTAAAATATGTGTACCCTTAGTTTTCTCCTTGCGCAATATCAATGGCCCTGTCTGGTTCACTTGGCGTTTGATAAACTTTCGGAATATCAAATATCGTTTCTACAAAAAGTTAAATAGATGTGGTTCGCAATTGACTTTTCTAAGTACTCAATCGCAAAGAGTAAATTTTCGCTACTTGATAAAACCTGTAATAATATCTACCTGTCTAAATGTAAGCAACTTCAAACGAGATCCGAAGCAATTCCTAAGGTTTGTTTACTCGTAGCGTAACTCCTTCCAATTTTCATCTTCATTTTCCTTTTAATGGTAGCAAGGTCGATAATTATTGTGATATCGCAAATCTATTTGCTTCGTCTTTTTCAACTTTGATACTTTATTTCTACTATTAATCATTCCTCTATACTCGCTGATAAATTTCGTCTCAAGCAATCATATCCCTTCCTCCTGAATAGTTCTGATTGTATCTATCCCCCTTCATTGACTTTAATTGCCTCCTAATCAACTTAAAATTGTGTAAACTCTCCTTTTACTACGGGCCTCGATAGGGTTCCCAGTGCTGTTCTAAAACATTGTGCAGATTCTCTTTATGTGCCACTCTTTAAAACTATTTAACCTATCTCTAGAGCTCGGGGACTTTCCCACCGTCTGGAAAGATTCATTCATTATTCCCATTCACAAGAAGGGAAGTTTCTAATTATCGTGGCATCTCAAACTTATCTGCAATTCCAAAACTCTTCGAAAAAATTATAACTTCTCAGCTCCAACACTTTTGTAGTTCAATATTCTCTGAAACGCAGTTCGGATTTATGAAACGTCGCTCTATTTCAACTAACTTTCTTGAATTCTCCTCCACCTTTGTGCATGCGGGTTTCGCAAACCAGTCTCAAACTGACGTTGTTTACACTGACTTTAGAAAGGCCTTTGATTCAGTAAATCATAATCTCCTTATCCAGAAGATTTATCTCCTAGGGTTTCCATCTAATTTTTCTTTTCTAGTGCCTATCTTTTGCAATAGTTCTCAGCGTGTCCGTTTTAATCCTCTCTCTCCTCTCCTCCTCTCCTCTATCTCTAGGCCAGTTTCGGTTTGCGTCCGGGTACCTCAAGGTAGCCATCTTGGCCCTCTATACTTAATTTATTCATTACTGATCTCCCCAAGCTTTTAACACATTCCCGAGTACTTATGTATGCGGACGATGTTAATTTATGTTTTTTCCTATTGCGACCCTTTTGTCCCGTTATTTTTACAATCTGATCTCGACGCCCTCAACAATTGGTGCTTAATAAACTTGCTTCCTCTTAAAATTCTAAATGAAACGTCATGTCTTTCCATCGTATCAAGCCTTACCTTTTCGACTACACTATCAAGAACTGTTCCTTGCAAGGCCTTTTCAAAGTTACTGACTTGGGAATTATGTTTTACCTAATCTGTGTTTTAACTCCCACATCTCCGCTATTTTGAATAATCCTAGAGGGGTCCTATGCTTTATTAAAAGATGGTCCAAGGAGTTCACCGATCCTTATACGACTAAACTTATTTATGTGTCCTTGTCTGCCCTATCCTTGAATATGGTTCCTGCGTCTGGTCCCCTTATTACCAAAAAAATATCAGGATATGATAGAGTCCGTCCAAAAACAATTCCTCCTCTTTGCACTTCGTGGTCTTAGACATCTTCTAGACATCTCCCAAACTTATGAGAGCAGGCTTCTCAATATCCGCTCTCTCAAAGTCGTAGGATCTGCCACGGTGTCCTTTTTTCTTCATAAACTTCTCGCTAGTGAGGTTGATTCCATTGCCCTCTGACGCCTTATTAGCATCTCAGTCCTTCCCGCCCGATTAGGCATTATTTTCCACTTCAACTCTGTCTCCCTAATTATTCTGACCATGAATCTTTCCGAAGCATTTGCCGTAACTACGACACTTTTTTTTTTTTCATCTCTTTTCTTACGATACTAGTTATTTTATGGTTAGATCTAAGCTAATGAATATCTTGAAGTAATTTAATTTGTGTTGTAAAGGCCTGGCCACTATCTGGCTGTGAGTTGGACCATAGCGGCAACTTTAGCCAATAAACTAGTCCCATCGGGTCATACATTTATAGCCATAGTCTGGTGATCCTTCTTTTATTTTTTTTTTTTATTAATATATTAGTCTTACGTTGAACTGGGCAATAAACAATAATTGGTCGTTCGAAGGAACGACCTTTGCTGCCATTGTCAGTCACATACATTTAAAGGTGAAGCAGATGGGATGTGCTGTGCGAGTGGTAAAGTGAATTGGTCTGAATTGGGGAAGCCCTCCCATAATCACAAAGCACATTATTTAATGGATTGACACCTGAGTCTAATCTTTTTTTAACATTATACGACAGTATAATTCGAGTTTTCAAATGACATCTTTTTGCGCCACAAATATTATAAGAGACAACTTCATGCCAACATTCAAGGTAATTACATAGTTTTGTTTATGCGAATAGAATGTTCTAAACACCGGTTGGCGAGGCGTTTCAATGCACAAACAGTTGACGAAGTGGCAATACTCATAGTTGGTGACCAATTTAATACTTCAGATACGGCACAATCAAGACCACCACATATTGAGGTGTACAGCACTTTTCCATGACATGTATGCAAAAATTGAATCGGAATGGTTGAATCGAAGCATATTTAACCATTCGGATTCAATTTTTGAATATGGTTGAATATGCTTCGATTCAACCAAGCCAAATTACGTTCAGAAGAGTATGTGATGCTATTAACAACGATGGTAATGCACAAAACGTTGGAACTATGATAATATTACCGTCATCGTATGTTGGAAGTCCACGTCATATGTGTGAGTACGCGCAATATGCGAAGTCATACGTTCGCCGTTACGGTCGACCAGACCCTCTTCATCACCTTCACGTGTAATCGCCAATGGGAAGAAATCTGGAATTATTGTTTGTTGGCCAAACATCAAAAGATCGCCATGATATTTTAGCACGTGTTTTTAGACAAGAATTGAAATCACTCATGGATTTAATTGTCAAACACGGTGCATTTGGGTCTGTTCAATGTTGGATGTATTTAATTGAATGGCAGAAACGGGATCTACCTCATGCGCATATTTTAATTTGGCTGATTGAAAAAATAAGGCATAATCAAATTGACGATGTGATTTCGGCCGAATTTCCAGATCGGACAAAATATCCTGAATTGTTTGAAGTGGCAGATACATCAGTTCAAACTAAACAGTATGGCGCATATTATCATTTCTGAACGAATTTTTTTCACACCCGGAAATACAATGCGAAGAGCTGCGCAACCACCAGCAACAACTTTAACTGCATTTTTGCGTTATATCAAGCAGATGATTTTGCGAAAAACATTGCTTTTACGCTGAAGTACCCGAATATCATACGTGGATTAATAAGATTTTCAAATGCGAAGACGCGGATAAGCCGTTTATGGTCAGCCAGAATTGTTTCACTCAGATGCGATAGGACGAATTTATACAGTTCATCCTAATAATCAAGAGTGTTATTATTTACGATTGTTGATAATAAATGTTCGTGGACCAACATCATTTTGAATCTTTTCGAACTATTGATGAAGAATTGTGTAGTCGTATCGCGAAGCATGCGAACGATTGAATTTGCTTGAGAATGACATGCATTGGGATCTTGTACTTGAAGTTGCAGTATTGTCATCAAAAATCATTAAAATCATTTATCAGAGGATTTTTTAAATCTATTGCACCGTCAAACAGGTGATATAAACCAGGTCTAACGCCGGAAATTGACAACGAAGCATTGATCGCTGTTGAAGACATTTGCATGATAATGGCAAGCAAAGCATTAGCTGAATTAGGTATGAGCTATTTTCAACAAAGAACTGGAGCGTGAATAACAGTATGATCGTGCCGAGCCAAAATTAAATATCAATCAAAGAACGGTTTACGACCAAATATTGCGAGCTATCGAAGAACAACATGGTGGACTGTTCTTTTTGATGCAGCTGGAGGTACCGGAAAAACAATTGTAATTTCGATTATTTTGGCTACCATTCGAGCACAAGGTATAATCGCATTCGCTCTGGCTTCGTCTAGCATCGCTGCCACATTTTTGGCTGGTGCTCGCACGACGACCTCTGCCCTTGTTGCCCCTTGAACATGCAGGCTGACGATAATCCTACATGCAACATTTAAAAAAAAGATCTGCAATGGCAGTTCTGCAGCAATGCTCTCTTATTGTAAGGGGTGAGTGTACTACGGCCAACAAGAAGTCACTGGAAGCACTTAATCGTACGTTAAAAAGGTATTAGTGGAGATAATCGATTGTTTGGTTGATATTGATATTGTTAGCAGGTGATTTGAGACAAACATTGCCTGTAGTCAAACTAGCAACTGCTGCTGATGAAATTAATGCGTGTTTGAAAACATCTAATTTGTGGCGCTCTGTGAAAACACAATTGCAAAACGATGCTTCAGCAGATTTCTTTTCCAGACAACTATTAGACATTGGTAATGGCATTAATCCGGTTGACAATTCTGGCTTTTACTTTTGGGTCATCGAAGGAATACTTGATTCGAGTGTGTTTCCAAATTTTGTACAAAATTATAGAAACCATGACTGGTTGAGGGTAAGAGCAATGTTGGCCGGAACAAATAAAGATGTCAATGAGATCAACGTTTTTTTTAATTCCATCCCAGGAAAAATGGTTGCTCATAGGTCGATTGATACAATTACCAATCAAGATGATGTTGTAAATTATCCAGTCGAATTTATAAATTCATTGGATTTACCTGGATTGCCGCCATACTATTTACAAGTAAAGTTGGAGCCCCATAATTATGCTGCGGAATCTTAATCCACCATGACTTTGCAATGGTAAAAGACTTTCTATGAAAAAAGTTATGACTAATTTACTTAAAGCAACTATTTTGACTTTGAAACTTTGTGGCGAACACGTTTTAATTCCGAGAATTCCGATGATTCCGACTGACATGCCATTTCATTTCAAACGACTACAATTTCGCATTCGTCTTGCTTTTGCTATGTTTATTTATAAATTACAATGACAGTCGTTGCAAATTTGTGGTTTAAATTTGGAGCATCCGGTATTTTCACATGGTCAACTTTATGTAGCGTACTCACGAGTAGGCAAACCTTCAGCCTTAGTTAATCATTGTACCGGCTAAAAAAAACATTGTTTATCACAAAGCATTGCAATATATAACATATATTATTACATCAAAATTATCAGTGTTTAAATTCGATGAATTACTAAACATTGAATAAGTAAGCAGCGAAGCGCGAGTTATGAATATGTTGGAGATCCCTCGGGAGGATGTGGCATTCAGGTTGTTTCACCTTGGAGTCCGTTCGACGGATATTGGTTTGAATTAAGATTGAACACGACCACTTTGATTGAGATACGAAATTATTCTGTTCTTTATTCATTTCTTGGGTTTTAGTTTGGTATTTAATGCCGGCCTTGTTCTTTTTGAGCGGCCGAGAATCTGCTTACTCTACGTTTGTAATTAGAGTAGTAATTACCTGATGAGGTAACTCCTCCCCCCTCAGTTTGAACTACCGTCTATAACGGAGGGATGGTCGGAGTGAAGGTGGGAGTTGGGGCACAGGTGGGAGTTGGTGTAGTTGTTGTATAGATGTCTGTCCTTTTTAAGAATTGAACGGTGCATATCACCCCACCATTAGTACTCCGACTGCTAAGTACGTTGCTGTGGTGTGTACCATCATTCCGGTTCGCATTTTGCCGATTTCCAGATAAGTCTTGATGACTTCCATCTTTAACTCGTGGATTCCCAGCTCATAAGTTGTCCTGTTCTTTTTATACCCGTACTCTAAGAGTAAAAGGGTATATTGTATTTGTGGTAAAAATGGATGTGTGTAACATAGAAATGGAATAATTTCCGACCCTATAAAGTATATATATTTTTGATCAGCATCAATAGCCGAGTCGATATAGCCATGTCTGTCCGTCTTTCTGTCTGTCTTTATGTCTGTCTGTCTGTCTGTCTGTCTGTCTGTCCGTCTTGTTTGTCGCCCATTGCTCGGAGGCTATAAGAGCTAGAGCAAGCAAATTTTTTTTCCAGAGTGATGTGATATCTCACTCCTGGAAAAGTATTTTAAAATTTCGCCCCGCGCACTTCCGCCCCGACAAAAGGCGCACATCTGTGGCGTCCACAATTTTGAAGATAACAGAAAACGAAAAATGCAGAATCATAGAGAAAGACCATATCTATCAGGGGCCCAAATCTGAATCGGATCGGATCATTAATATATACACAATAGAGAAAACATACGAAAAAAACTTCTTTCCCTCTCTTTCGCACTCACACAAAAACGAGTCGATTTGGTTTTCGTACAAATGAACGTGCCTGGATCTCAGAGACTATAAGAGTTAGAGCAACCAAACTTTCTGCCAAGAATTTCCTTTACTGAAAGGAAAATTCAAAGGTGAGGAAGTTCTCATTCCGAGGATCCCGAATTTATATATAAAAAATTTGTTAAGTTGAGGAAATTCAAAAGTAAGTTGAAAAAGAAAGTAAGTAGAAAGTAGGAAAAGCCCACATTTACTTGTCCCAAAGAAAGCCCTTCCGGGCTCTGAAAAAAAAGAAATGGCGCTTAGTAATCGACAATCGCCAAATAAATAAAAAACGCCTGACAGATTAATATCCTTTACCTAGAATTTATGACATTTTGGATCAACTAGGTAGAGCAAAATATTTCTTATGCCTTGATTTGTCAGGTTTTCATTAAATCGAACTAGAAGAAAGTTCAAGGAATAAAAAGTCCTTTTCAACGAGCAATGTCACATATCGCTTCACGCGACTACCGTTTTATTTAGGTTAGGTTAGGTTAAGGCGGTAGCGGAGGGAGAGAGACCTCCCCACCGCTCACTTGGTTCAGGTAATGGACCAGGAAGGGGCGCGAGCCCCTTCTGGGCTAAAACCGTGGTGAGCAACTTAGTGCCGAGCTAAGGGGCAGTCCCATCCGGTGGCCTGGATGTATTTGGACAGAATCCCCGGTTTGGTTTCGGAAAGGTCCGAAATTTCTGTAAGGAAAGGGGCCCCGAGGAACCGTGGTCTTCGGTTTCCCAGGGCCGGGCAGAGACAGGCCAGGATTGGTCGGCTTTCCTCAAATACCACAAGGTTGGAGTTGATTTCGAGAGTACTTTACGTAAGCGCGGGGGCTTCGGGTTACTCCCGATTTCCTGAGTTCTTTGTTGTATGTTGACTGACTTGCCTTGTATTCGGTCCAGTTCTGCTCAACGTTAAGAGCTTTCGCTTTGTTAAAAGTCTCCGTGAGGATCGCCGGAGCTCTCCCAGCGTCGGAGTCCACCATGCCGGTTTCTTGCGACCTCTGGTTTTGCCGGGTGGACAGGCTTTCTTAAGCGCTGCGATACAGGCGTCGGTAAAAACCTTTAGTAGACGAGTCGTGGTCACCCATGAGATATCCTCCCTAGGAGGAGCTACTCCCAGTTACGGAACTGGGCTGGACTCGGTATGGCAAACGTGAAGACAGTTTCCACGTACCTGTGGTCCGAGAAGGAGTGTTCTTCATGACCCTCCAGGATACTATGTTATCCTGTAGCGTATGAGAGGCAAGCGTGAGGTCCAGGACCTCCTTGCGGTTCTTAATAATGAAAGTGGGATCATCTCCACGGTTTAAGATGACCATCTGTGTGGTCAGTAAGTAGTTAAAAAGGAACTCAACCTGTTCGTTTGTGTCGGTGCTTCCCCAGGTCGCTCGCGTCTGACTCGTAGCGATCCAGGATATCGCCCGATACCATGGACGGCACGTCCGACGCCTCGGGCTGGCTCCCCGCTTCCGGGATGTCAAGCTCGAGGTCTGGCTGGAACCCCGCTTGCTTTCCCTTGGAGTCGTTTTTGTAGGAAACTATGGTCACCTTTCGGTAGCCATAGTCTACCACTCCTGAAGACTCTCCAAGGAGCACCAGCGATACCTCGTTCAGGACGAGGATGATCTGTCGCCTCTGTCCTGCGACCTCCTCGACCTTGGCCACCTTCCAATCGGCTGTAGGAAGGCGGGGGGTTGCAGACCTGCAGAACCTTGAGAATTTTTTTCAGGTTCTGCAGGTTTGACCGACACCCACGCTCGGGCCCTCGGTCTGCTTGGGACGTCTTCCTAGCGTACTGCCTCCAGTTTGGCTCCCGGATAAACTTCTTCGAGCGCCGCAACCGCCTTCATGTAGAGGGGCCGCCGAGCGTGCATCTTGGCAGGCGATGGCTTTCACCGTGCCCTGATGCCACCCGGCGTCCTCACATTTGGGCGGGGGTCCACCGTTCTCGGCAAGCTCCTCCAGAAAGCGATCCTAGACCTCTGCCTCCACCAGATGCCACTTGTCGCGGGGAACATTACCATCCTTGGCGCCCCTGTCTAGGACGTCAATTAGTGTTTTGCCCCTCGCCACCTCAGCAAAAGACCTGTTGGTCAGGTGCGTCTTCGCCCGCTTGGCTTGCTGTGCTTGGCCTGGCTGTGTGGCGTTGTCTTCCGCCGAGCGTTGCCGCTTGTTTGGGGGCTTGGCTGCTCCCTTTCCGGCTTTGGCTGGTTGGAAGTCTGGGATGATTGAGCTGGCCCAAAGCCTCTGCTCCATCTCTTTCGCCGATGCCATATACTCCGGATCCCCATTAGCCAATATGAAGGCAGCACGCCTCCGGTCCTGGTAGGACGGCTTACCTCCTTGGCCTGCAGACCCGCCGCCTGCCGAGGTTGACGGGGTTTCCCCGGTCACGAGGCGTTTACCAGCCGCGATAACGCTCTGCCCCCCGACGTGGATAGGCCCGATTGGCTTATCGGAGCCCTCCGCACAGCGGATTCTGCTAGAAAACGGTGGACCGACTTAGACTCCTTCCCCGTCTTCTTTGGACCTGGTTTCCCAGGCGTTGATGTAGAGCGATAGTCTTGTCCCTCCGGTAGTTTAGGAGGAGTACCGAGCTCCTTTGCGGTTATTTCATTGATATTTAAAGATTTTTTGGCATCTTTGTTCCCACGAGTAGGCGGGAGGGATAGTCACCCGAGGCATAGCCCGCGTGCCACAGGAAGCCTGATTTAAACTGGACGGCGGCAGGTTTCCAGAGTTCACATACTAACGACCGAGCACACCCTCGGCCATGCATCCATCATGCTGTTCCGCCTGGTATTGGGGTAATTACACGGAGAGTTTTCTTCTCTCGCCCGACTACCATTAGCCAACGTCCGTGGCAGAGACTTGACCGCGCCAGGACCCGTTACCAGCCGCCCTCACGAGGAGATTATAGTCGCACTTCCACTAGTGTGCACAGTTACGGCAGGTGACGGTCCGCTAGTGGTGCAAGCCCCAGCCCCAAGCAACCCTGCCCCCGTCCGGAATGTTCTGTGATCGCGGGTCAGTCCGTCATCCGTGATTCCCCCTGTATCACCCGAGTGGCTGACGGCCCCACCGTTTGGTTTAAAAATAGCGCTTAATTCATTTCAGAGAATGATGACTATTGCATTCTCTGTAGTCGAAGTTTCGCAAGCATTCCTATACGTATATCGACGATCTAATAGTCATTGGGTGTTCCGAAAAAAATATATACCTAAAAACCTTACAGATATTTTTGAGATATGTAGAACACACCACCTAAAATTACATCCGCAAAAATGTTCATATTTTATGCATGAAGTGACCTTTCTTGGTCACAAATGCACAGATAAAAGGAATTTTGCTAGATGACAAGAAATATGACGTCCTAAAATAATGCGGACAGCCCTAGACGACGTGTTGGATTTTGCAATTACTACAGACGTTTTTTATTAAAAACTTTTGCCGACTATTCACGGCACATAACTAGATTATGTAAAAAGAATGTTCCACTTAAATGGACAGATGATTGCCAAAATGCATTCTCACATTTAAAAGATCAACTTATCAAACCAACTCTGTTACAATACATGGACTTCACAAAGAATTTTGTATAATAACAGATGCAAGTAAGCAAGCGTGTGGAGCGGCTTTAACTCAAAACCATGAAGGACTCCTACTTCCAATTGCATACGCATCCAAATAATTCGCCAAGGGCTAAAGTAATAAGAGTACAACTGAACAGGAATTAGCAGCAGTACATTGGGCAATAACACACTTCAGACCATACATTTATGGTAGAAATTTCACTATCAGATCACAGACCACTTACATATCTATTTTAATGTTCAAACCCAGTTCCAAATTGACACGTATGAGGCTTGTGTTAGAAGAATATAATTTTACAGTAGAGTATCTAAAGGGGTAAAGATAAATATGTAGCAGAAGCGTTATCAAGAATAACGATCAAAGAATTACAAAGCATAACAGGAAATATAAATAAAGGCACTACAAAATATTAAAGTAGACAAAAATCCTGCGCAGGAAAAGAAAAAGTAGAATTGCCTAGGCAATCTCTACCAGAAGCTTCAAAGCCAAACGTATATGAAGTAAACAACAATGACGAAGTACATAAAGTTAATATGTAATATGTATTCCATGTAAATAATAATTTATCTTTTTTCAAACATAGAAAGAAAAAGAAAATTGCAGCAAGATTCGATGCGTGGCCCAGTAGTTATGAAAAAACGAGAAAGAACGTACGGAGTCGCTTCGAACGCGACTCTACTTTTTATACCCGTACTCAGTGATTTATGTGGAATTTTAAGATGTTTTATCAGTTTTACATTTTACATTTTTTGCTACATCTGTCATCGACATCTACATCATCTACATCAGTTCTCATAACAACACACGTACACTGCACGAGGCAGCATGTTTGAGCGTGAGTGTGTGTGTGAGAGAATCTGCTGCGACAATCAACCCCAATAAATGACCTACGCAGCAATCGGGCGAGGGGAAACACTGAACGGCGCGGGGTATTCCCGCTACTGAAAATATGCGGAAGGGGGCGGAGCGAAATTTTGAAATACACTTGTTCAGGTTTGGTACCACAGGAGTCTTGGCCAAAAGTTTGGTTGCTCTAGCTCTTATAGTCTCTGAGATCCAGGCTACACAAAATACAAAAAACCAAATCGACTCGATTTTTGTGTGAGTGCGAAAGGGAGGAGCGAAGTTTTTTGCGTATGTTTTTGTCTATTGTGGCTATATTAATGATCCGATCCGATTCAGATTTGGGCCCCTGATAGATATGGTCTTCACCTATGATTCTGCATTTTTTGTTTTTTGTTATATTCAAAATTGTGGACGCCAAGATGTGCGCCCTTTGTGGGGGGCGGAAGTGGGCGGGGCGAAATTTTTGAAACATTTTTTCTAGTGAGATATAACATAAGAATGGAAAAAAATTTGGTTGCTCTATCTCTTTTTAGCCTTCGAGCAATGGGCGACGAACAAGACGGAAAGACGGACAGACGGACAGACGGACGGACAGACAGGGCTATATCGACTCGGCTATTGATGCTGATCAAGAATATATATACTTTTATATGGTCGGAAATTACTCCTTCTCTATGTTACACACATCCACTTTTACCACAAATACAATATACCCTTAACTATTCGAGTACGGGTATAATAATGGTCAACATTTGACAAGAACATGCACTTATGTATGATGTACCTACATATGTATATATATACCTCAGATTGAGTAAAATGAACAAAAGTAACAGTTATTATACCCGTAAAAGGGTATATTGTATTTGTGGTAAAAGTGGATGTGTGTAACTTAGAGAAGGAATCATTTCCGACCCCATAAAAACTATGTACATATATTCTTGATCAGCATCATGTCCGTTCGTCTGTCTGTCTATCCGTCCGTCTTGTTTGTAGGCTCATTGCTGTAAGGGCTAGGGCAACCAAATTAGTTTTCCAGACTGATGTGATCTCTCACTCCTAGAAAAGTGTTTCAAAATTTCGACCCGCCCATTTCCGCCCCAAAAAGCGCACATCTGTGGCGTCTACAATTTTTAAGATAACACAAAACGAAATTGCAGAATCACAGAAAAAAATACCATATCTATTAGGCCA